>WSXT02178786.1:0-21503 GCA_011762715.2 Neuroterus valhalla | reverse complement strand
AAGGCACTTATGTAACCTATTGTAAAGGGAACGGAGGCCCTCAAACCCGTAAATGGGAAGAGATTAAATACATACAATTATTCTTCACGCATCCTCCTTCTCAGATCACTAATGTTAGATGTTTGGAGAAGTACAGGACAAGTCTGTATGTCCTTTATAGAATTGTAAGCTATGCATTTGATCATGTGATGATCTTCAGCAAAGTTGTTGTGCATAAATCCACGAAGGTTTCTGGGTTTGTACGACCAATATTCTGCGACAGATGGCGCCACTGTCATTCGTAATTTTCTTTGCGGTGGCAAAGCCGCCCCCACAGGGTGCAGCCAGTTGGGTAATAAAAGTAAATACATTGAAATATCGTGTTATTATGAATGAATACAATTAAACTTGTGAATTGGTTATAGACCTCATCTTAAGGGAAAGAATGGCATCTGTAAGTTGGTCCTAAATTTAAGATGATCTTTGCAAAGCTCTCAGCCTTTGATTCTATTTTTCGATTGTGAAATTGGCCAAAGGTTTGGGATGCTTCTGTCCAGCCTGCTATCTTCTTTTATAAGGTTGATGCTCACACCTTTATTTTTAGCTGTAGACGTCTCCGTGTGTCGAGTGGAGTATGCTGAGAATTTTGAAGAATCTAGACCACTTTTCTCCAGGACAGTTTTGATCAACCGTTTTAGAGACTGTGTAGAAATCGCATTATGAGGTCTCTTACACGAGATAAAGAGATTTTTTGTCTTGTTTTGAAGGCGACCTGTTCCTTCCAGGCAGGTTTCAAGTGTCTTAGCTACACAAATCGTAGGATTTTCTAGATAGAAAGGTAAAATCAAATCTAGCTGCAAGTTTTTGGGTAGAGATGTCTTTAGGCAAGCGGGAAAATTTGATTGTAATATATTCACTCGTCTTTACCACGCTTCTAATGTATATCGTTATAAAAATCTGCATTCGTTGACGAGCTGTGAGAGCTAGAAGCGAGGCGAATTTTCTCGAGAGTTGTTCTCAAGGTCTTTCTTCGTTTGGAAACCATTTTGCAATGAAATTCAATACTGTTTGCGGGTCCCACGTTGAATCGTATTTAGATAAGGCTGGTTGGAGACTGGATACGCCTATACAAAATCGTTTTATATCCAGGTTATCTCCAATCTCTGGTCCAAGGATAAGTACTACTGCTGACCAGATCAAATTGACAGAACCATATGAAGCTCCGTTCTTGAACTCGTCCGTGAAAAATGGCGAGACTTGATTTATAATTGCTAAAATTACTTCAATATTATTTAAAAGACAGACTTTTATCGTGCTAAAGGCATGCCCTTTGTATCCCTGTTGGAGGATATTCCGCACACCAGGGAAAGCAGGCTTTAGAGTGGATGTTGTTCATCGTTCTTAGAACTTTCGAAATGAAAACGAAAGCAAAGCAGAGCTAACAAGAAATTTTCTCTCCGGTTCACGTTTACTGCATTGATGACATTTCGCATTTTCTCTTCTGGCAAAGAGGTTAACTTCAGGATAACTTGAAGTTCTGCAGAGTTCTGCCTCTATTGACAAACTATATTTAGTATCATCCTCTACACGTCATGACATTTCATCTGTAATCGTATCTTCCTCTGCCCGGATGTACAGAGCGTGGATCCAGACGTTCTTATTTTCACGCCATTTACAGTTGTACTTAGCACGAACAAACCTACGATTGATATAAGCTATGACTGTTCTATTATCTATAAGAAGGAATACACCACAGTTACTCAAGTGTTTGGCGTGATATTTTAACGAAAAGAAGGCAGCCGTGAATTCAAATAGTTTATGTGATCTTTTGTCGTGAAGCTCCCAGAAAAAGTGGGTCGATTTTTTATCGTAGGCTTCTCTCTAACTTGTCAGTAATGGGCTCGAATCAAGAAGTAAATATTGGGTCATATACGTGTAGAACGTTTGATTTCCACCATATCAAATCTTCATGATCTCCAGAGATTGAGTTCAATATCGCCTCGGAATTGTCGTTACGTCTTTTTAGAGCCTAAAATTTTACCATTTCTATGTCTTTCATGTAGGTTCAACTAACTCTTGCGGCTAGGCAGCAGGAACTTAGACTACCTTTCAAAGATGGAAACTCTCTTATTTTGCATTGTCTATTAACCTCGAACTTTTGTAAAAAAAAAAGAAAAATTTATCTTTTCCTCCTCTGTAAATTATTTCTCATTCCATCAGAATTTAGTATAAGCTCTGAGAATTTCATTTTCCACGTTAACACTAATTGACTTTTCTTTTCGTGAATAATAAACCCCAGTTTTCCTTTAAAGATAATTGTTTTTTGTACACTGTTTTTACACTGTTGCTCTGTGCTCTAAATTTAAAGAACATACTACCCGACGCATTACTTTCGTTAATACGTAAGAAGCTATATTCGAACCAAATGGTAAACATTTTAATTCACATACATCCCCCTTAAACCCAAATCTCAAATATTTACTTGAAAATTCCGCGGTGATCATATGGCATCTTTTAGGTCTAGTGATGCCCTAGAATCATTTTGCTCCATGAGATTTCGTGCCATACGAACGTCTTCAATTTCAAAGTGTTCAAGTGAAGTATAGTCATCGACGGTTTCAAGTTTAGAATAAAACAGCTTGAACAGTCATAATTGGTCCCTTGCTAGGCAAATGTTCACGGCGTGGGCCGCCGAAGCTCTTCCAGAGTGCAAGGCGGGAATCGAGCCCACAGCCAGCCGGCGTGGGTCTAAAGCGCATGCCTTAGCCCCCTCGACCAACTGGCGACTCGATTATAACTGATCAATATAATCTTTTATCAACACCCTTTCTTTTTTCGACCAACTTCGTGTCTGGAAAATCTCTTTCTAAACTGATCAAAATTGTTTGAGGCAGCCTGCTGACAAAGTTACTGGGTATTTCAACGTTGTTTACTGCAAGGTGGACCTGCCGTTGGATTTGACTTCGGCTTCCGGTATTGAGGATGGTTCGATGATTTTGACTGCTCCCTTGTATCCTCCTGATGGTATGACGAGATATAACGGTCTAACGGAGTGAGCCTCTCAAGTTTTTTTATGTTTTTGGTAGCGTTTTTTGATAGTTTTGTTAGAATAGGCACTAGGGCTGCCAAGCAAACTACATACCTGCTTTTCCGTGGTTTTGATGTACCTCAATGATAATCGTTCCAAAAGAGAGGCTCTTATTCCTGCGTTTTGCTTCGGTGGCTCAAGCAAATTATCATTTACGGGTATCACGTACTTTTTAAGCACTTCTTGAATTTATACTTGGGCAACCCTTTCTGTAAAATACAATTCCTACGAACCAAAATGTCGGTATGAATTGGTGGGTCTTTTTGGATATAAGTATCCAGTCGCTTTCTTATACTTTCGATAACTTCAAAATCCAGAGGTGCGAAAGAATCGTTCTATCCAATTTTATCGGGTAATTCGTGGCGCCTCATATCCTGTAAAATACATACCTGCTGTTTATAATTTATCTGCTGCTGCTGGCTTCCATAACGGTCAAGTTTGCATTCGATTTGCAGCTGCGGTTTCGCGGTGTTTTGTATCCTCCATAGGTTCCCTCTTGTTTTCAGTCTTCCCAAAATCAACCGGGAGCAGTGGGGAGGCCAGCGTTCGCGTGCTCTCTCACCCAGGGTGGGTGCTTGCTTTCCTCCGGCGTTTAGTTCCTTCTTGTACCTGGCGCTGACAGGTGGATCCTCCTAGCACTCCGGTGGGTGGACACTGGTGGTCGTGGCTGTTCTTGGACCGCCCCTGCACTCCTGCAGACAGACGGGTCATCGCCTTGTAAAGCGTCAGCGAATAGGTTGTATGCTAGTCTATTCCAGTGATTGGTTCTCCCGACTCGAAAGTCATCTGCTGTGGTGGGAAGTGACGAATCGCATGACGTATCACCTCCGTTTGGGTCGGGATCACGAATGGTTCTGGCAGAGTCATCAGGATCGTAGCTTCCGGAGGTTACATCTGTGCTAATTTTTTGGTCAACCCCAACATTCAACATTGGGTCAACATTCATATCAAACGGAAATATTCTCTTTGACTGATCTTTAACTGAAGTAGCGTCCTCCCTTGTTGATCCATGCCAGCCCGTCGTTATTTCTTTAACACCTGCTCTTGGATGTTTCACCTAGTTACATTCTCATCAGAGAACGTATTAGATTTGTGTAAAACTTGCCCCCCCCCCTCCGTTTTTGTAAAATGTCCACGTTTCGAGACCTCCTGAATCCAAAAAACCGGTTTTCACGAATGTGTCTGTCTGTATGTATGTATGTCTGTCTGTTAGCACGATCACTTCCGAAAAAACTAATCGATTCGATTGGCCTCTAGTACACTCTTTCAGTGTCAGAAACTGAAGGTCAAGTTCGTTAGCCAGCTATTTTGGATGAAAAATCAAAGAGGGGGGGGGGGGGGCACTATGAAAAAAAGAATTCACATTCATCAAATTAAAGTAGTCGTTATTTCGCTTTTGAGTTTTACAAGCTCTATATAAAAATGTAGGGAGGTACAAAGGCCGAGCGCGGAGCGCGAGGTGAGATCACCATCGAGCACGAAGCGCGAGATCCGAAAGACGCGCGCCTAAGGCGCGCTCAAACTTGCGAGCGAAGCGGGTCGCGCGCAGGGCGCGCGATGAGAATGTGCCCGCGAAGCAGGCAGATTTTTTTTGTTTCAATTTTCACAGGCTTTGGTGTTTGCCCTAACCTCAAATAAATATCAGATGAAAAAAAATGTTTCTGTGAAGAACCTGTTCCTATCCCAACATTAATGTTATATGTGAGAGATGTGTAAAATATCTTGATAAAAACATTGTATTAAATGGGGAAGTTCGTCCCTAATGATTCTTTTTCAAGGAAACTAGTACCTCGGAAGCAGATTACTATCCAACGTTGTTGGTGGGAGTTTGTCACGTCTTCTCACCATACTTTTACTAAGGTATAACCATTTACTCATATTATATTCTGTTTTTTAAACTGTTCCGACTAACTATACACTTTGTTTGTGAACTATTCTTCTCGCGAATTTTTATATAAAAACCCTTTTTATTCCTTGTCTTCTCAATGAAACTATATGTTTGAATCTATGTTTTGAATTGTGAAAATTAGTTTTTTTTCGATAAAGTTTTTTGTTTTTGAACAGACTTGAAAGTGGACTATACCAAGTCCAAAACTTTAAGGAAAACAGATAGAAGGAAAGCCATCTTATACATGAACTGCATGAGCTTGAAGAGATGATGAACTGAGAAAAATCAAGTTGAAAGAAGTTGCATTGCAAGCCACAGGAAATACAGAGAAAGCTCGGAAATGAGAGTAATGATGGAAAGAAAAACCTGAAGAGGAGAAAAGGCTCAAACGATTAGAAGCAAAAGATGATAATGTAACCGAAACCTAATGCAATAAAACTATAGGGGAAAAGAATCAATCATTAAATAACAGAGATATTTATAATCAGATTGTAGTTGTTCGAGAGAATCGAGCTCGGCCACCAAAAATATCTTTCATTCGTATTATTGAGAATTATCTTTCGACTTGATAAGACAATTATTTATTCATCATTATCATAATAATGTTTTAAATACTTATGTCGAGTTAGTTTCTCTAATCTAAAATCGTTTTCATGAATTTCTCAATAGAAGTATTGTGAGTATATGCTTCTATAATGAGAGAAAATCATTTAATACGAAACTTGGGATTACTTATAGAATTATTATTCATTATCTTTCAGGTATTTATTTTTGTTTTCAACCAATATTTTTGCGTAATTGCAAGAATATTGAGAGAATGGGTGACTGCAGTGACAAGTACTGGAGTCGGGGTAACAATAACCGGGACTGACAGTGCGTTTTACTAAAATTTTGGACTTATTTTTTTTTCGCTTTTTTCGAGTGTTTGTCATTTTTCAAAGTAATTGAACATTCCAGTGTATTAAGCACTGCATCTAGAGTGTACATATAATATATCTCACTAAGTATCCATATTAATACTCTTATATGCCCATATTTATTTCATCATGCGAAAATGTAAAGTGCCTAGTTCTATATCTGCCAGAAATTTACTTATGTCATGGTATATGGGTAATTCTCCAAATACAGGGAACTTTTGAAATAAGTAAACTTTTGTAAAAAATATTTCAAGAATCGTATTTTGTGATTGAAGTTAGATTTATTACCATAAAAAAAGAACTTCTGAAAGTATTCACGCTACAAATCATTTCAAAGGCTTCATCACGCTTCTTCACGTCACGCTCCATCTTATTATTATCCATTTTTTTTAGATAAAATGTATCAATCTCTTATTATATTTTGAAAATAGAAGATTTAACGTAGAAATTTCATTTTTTGCAGTCGCAACAATCGACTTTGATACAGAATATACGATCGTTCTTCATTTTGTATTAACATGCATTTTCTAGGTTAAAAAAATTCAACATTAAAAGTTTTTAAATTTTTATAAAAAATAATAACCACATCTATGCAACAAAATTTTTTAGAGATAAAACTTTTCAAGCTTGCTTTGACGATGGATTCTTACCGGTCTTTCTGTGACTTCTACCTGATCATCTATATTTAATTTATTAAAAAATGTTTGATTTATATTTCATTTAATTCAAGAATTCCGCTGGTGTATGATTTCTGCTTTCAACCCATGGCCATTCCGCTGTTTATTTCCCTACTGAAAACATAATGACACATTGTAAAAACGTTTTGATTTTTTAATAAATACTTGATAAATACTTTTAATCAGAGTTTTAAGTAAAATTTTCACAAAACATTTTTAATAATTAACGTTTATGTCTTCAATGAATTTCAGTTGATAAACAACAACCGTCTCTGTTCTCATAACCCTTCTGCAAAAGTTTTTCGGGGAGGCACAGTTAAATGTCAGGTGCAGCCTGACCAGCTGAAATTAAGGTTACGTCGATAGAAAACATAAAAATTGTTTTCAAGTTTTAAAGTAGAATTGATTGAAAATGTGAATATTACATTAACATTGACATGTTTACAATAAAAACTGTAATTCTTCATTTAAATTTTAGGAGCCTCAAAAATACATTTTTCGATTACTTCATTATTTATCTTCTACTTGCTTCGAAATATGCTTTCAGGTATTTGTGGACATTTGTGAAGATCCTCAATCTTCTTGATTTAGAGAATGTTTCAAATTAAAAATTATTGCTCGAGTTTATTTAAAATAAAATTTTCACCTGCGTTCCATGCAACTTTCTGAAAATAGGAAAATATGCACATTGCCTGATAATTTCTTCAATTTGGTATGTCTATCGCCTCACAATGAAAACTTTAATCTCATACAAATCCATAATTTTCAATTTCCCCATGACCTGCATTCCCCGTTCATTTAACCGTATCTGATAAATAAAAACGATAAATTGCTCTCTAGCATCGCTGGCACAATCGAATCGTTAGTCGCACTGTTAATGAACACCAACTGACGTTGCTCGTATTTTATTTAATAGGTGAAACGGGTGGGCTCGAATTGTGTTTGTAACAAACAACAGCGGCTAGCACGGAACGACGCTTGGTAATGTAGAATCGGATTGTTGGATCCTAGGCCGCGGCTGGATTAATATAAAACACGCCCGTCTGTAATTAATTAAGTAACTAATGGGCTCTGCTCTCCCGCCGTTTAATGAGCGCCACAGAAATAATCGGAAAATTCGCTCTCCTCGTCAGCCTAAATACCACTGTGTATGCCTCACAAATAATGTAAAATTGGAGAAAAATTTCGAAGAGTTAAAAAGTAATCCAGTATTATTCTCAGGACAATTCTCTTCTCCTCAAAATGCATGAAAAACAGACAAGCCATTACATATTTTTTATATATTATATTTAGGACCTCCTAGAATAGTATATAGTTGTATTTTCCGTGGACTTTGGTCTTGTGATAATATAGTGGAAGCTCAAAAATGAGTATTCTTATTTTGCTTTTGAAAATGTCATCATCTATGCATTTCGCCGACAATATTGTGGCCTCTTCAGGACTGTAATAAGTACATGGTAAATGATTATGAAAAACAATGCTAAAGTATAAAACTTACCATATGTGACATTTTTCTAAACCTAAAATTGTTAATTGACCTAGTTGATCATTATGAAAAAAGAGAAATTGTTGATAAGAGTAGATGATACGTCATTGGAGTGTTTTGAGATTTTTTTATAACCAAGTAACAAGAAAAATGAGGCAGAGTTATGTTCCAGATCCGAAACGTTTTTAGTGTAAACTAATCAGAATACTTATTGCTTTTGCACTTTAAAGAAGTGTATACACGAGTTCTATAATGTTAGGAAGATTTTTTAAAATATTAATTCTGGTGTTGTATGAGATGGTCTTGCAAACAAAGTGAAATAGTTTCTTAGGCTCCATTTTTTCTTGTCAACTTTTAAAAGTTGTAATCCGTGATTACTTAAAGATATTTTGCATTTAAAATTTTTTTTTTTGACCACATGTATGTAGTCTGTTGTGCAAACTTTTAGGTTAAGGAACTAAGGAAATTGAGAAATTTCATAATTTACTTCATTTTCTAGAAAGTTTTAATAACGTCATGGTATATTAAACTACGCTGCTTAAAATTTCGGATTCCGGAATTGATCCCAACTCATCCGAAATCGATACGATTCAAGAATTTTTTCTGAAACCTGTCTGATCTAATCAGAAAACTGTATGGAACGAATCAGGAATTTGTCTAGATGAGTCCGAGGTCTGCCCGGACATTGAAGTTCAACTACAGAAACAGTCCGGCTCCATCCGAAATGAGTCCGGAATTCAGAACCTAAGATTATTTTTGTTAAAATAAAAACGGAAAGTAGTCCGAATAAATCCAAAATCTGTCCGTTCGAAAACATAGACTCCGAAATTAGTCCGGCTCCATCCGAAACCGGTCCGGAATTCAGAACCTGAGATTCTTTTCGTCAAAGTGAAAACGGATAGTAGTCCGATCAAATCCAAAATCTGTCCGTTCAAAAAGATAGACTCCGAAATTAGTCCGACTCCATCCGAAATCGGTCCAGAATTCAGAAACATTATTTTTGTTGAAGTGAAAACGGAAAAGGGTCCGATTAAATCCGAAATTCAGAACCTGAGATTATTTTTGTTAAAGTGAAAACGGAAAGTGGTCCGTTAGAATCGAAAATCTGCTTGGGCAGAAACACAGACTCTGAAATTAGTTCCATCCGCAATCGGTCCGGAATTCAGATCCTGAGATTCTTTCCGTCGAAGTGAAAACGGAAAGTAGTCCGATCAAATCCAAAATCTGTCCGTTCGAAAAGATAGACTCCGAAATTAGTCCGGCTCCATGTGAAATCGGTCCGGAATTCAGAAACTGAGATTATTTTTGTAAAGTGAAAACGGAAAGTGGTCCGATTAAATACGAAATCTGTCCGTTCGAAAACATAGACTCTGAAATTAGTCCGACTCCATCCGAAATCGCTCTGGAATTCAGAACCTGAGATTATTTTTTTTAGTGAAAACGGAAAGTGGTCCGATTAAATCCGAAATCTTTGTGGTCAAAAACATTGACTCCGACAATAGTCTGGCTCTACCCAAAATCGGTCCGGAATTTAGAACGAAAGATTTTTTTTCCTAAAGTGAAAACGGTAAGTGGTCCGATTAATTCCAAAATCTGTCTGGTCAAAAACATTGACCCCGGGAGTAGTCCGGCTCTATCCGAAATCGGTCCGGGATTCTGAACCCAAGATTATTTTTGTTATTCTGAAAACGGGAAGTAGTCCGAATAAATCTGAAATCTGTCCGTTCGGAAACCTGGACTCCGGAAATAGACCGGCTCTATCTCAAATCGGTCCGGAATTCAGAACCTGGAATTCTTTTCTTCAAAGTGAAAACGAAAGTAGTCCGATTAAACCCAAAATCTGTACGTTCGAAAACGAACACTACGAAATCATTCCGGCTTTCTACGAAATTGGTCCGGGATTCAGAACCTGAGATTATCTTTGTTAAAGTGAAAACGGAATGTAGTCCGATTAAATCCGCAATCTGTTCGTTCAAAAACATAGACTCCGAAATTAATCCGGCTCTCTCTCATATCGGTCCGGAATTCAGAACCTAAAATGATTTTTGTCAAAGTGGAAACGGGAAGTGGTTCGAATAAATCCGTAATCTGTCTGGTCAAAAACCTTGACTCCCGAAGTAGTCCGGCTCTATCACAAATCGGTCCGGAATTCAGAACCTGAAATTCTTTTCGTCAAAGTGAAAACGGAAAAGAGTCCGATTAAATCCGAAATCTGTCCGTTCGAAAGCCTAGACTCTGAAATTAGTCCGGCTCCATCCGAAATCGGTCCAGAATTTAGAATCTGAGATTATTTTTGTTAAAGTGAAAACGGAAAGTGGTTCGATTAAATCCGACATCTGTCCATTCGAAAACATAGACTCTGAAATTAGTGCGGCTCCATCCGAAATCGGTCCAGAGTTCAGAACCTGAGAATATTTTTTTTCAAGTAGAAACGGAAAGTGGTCCGTTTGAATCCGAAATCTGTCTGGGCAAAAGCATTGACTCCGGAAATAGTCCGGCTCTATCCGAAACCGGTCCGGAATTCAAAACCTGAAATGCTTCTCTTCAAAGTGAAAACGGAAAAGAGTCCGATTGAATCCGAAATCTGTCCGTTCGAAAACATAGACGATGAAATTAGTCCGGCTTCATCCGAAATCGGTCCGGAATGCAGAACCTAAGATTATTTTTGTTAAAGTGAGAACAGAAAGTGGCCCGATTAAATCCGAAATCTGTGCGTTCAAAAACATCGACTCCATAGTCTAGCTTTATCTGAAATCAGTCCGGAATTCAGAACTTGAAATTATTTTTGGTAAAGTCAAAAACACAAAGTGACCCGAATAAATCTGAAATCGGAAAATTCAAAAACGTCGACTCCGTAAATGGTCCGGTCCTATCCAAAATTAATCCGCGGCTTTGAGTTCTAAATGATGATGGAATTGATGCTTGGAATAAGAAGAAAAACCTATAGAAATTTTTGAATTTCATTCAATCCCAGTTTTGACCTTATTGAAACAGAATATTTTCCCTTTTTCACTTTCAATTTTGAATTTTTTCAAGTCGAGTAATTAAGCTTCACACTGTTTCTCACAATTACAAAAACTTTCCCCACTCAGTATGTAAGGAATCTTTAAGCTCCTTCTCTTAGCGAGGTTGCGTGCGATGGATGTTGATAATAATGACTAATAATGATAATAATAATGAACTTATTTATATACTATAAGAGTACAGTGTAAGTTGACGGAATTTTTCCACAGGATACGAACTTTCAAAGTCTTCTTCTTATCTGCGTCCGTCCAATTCTTTTAGAATAACTCATAATTTAAACGTATTATGTAACTAAATTTCTAAGCGTGGATTGATCGTACTCTTCAGACCGTACAAAACACGGATTCGATCGGACAGTAACCGGATTGATCACATCCGGATGACGGTCCAAAAAACGGGCATTAACGGAAAGAATTTGGATTGGTCAATTCCGTCAAACCGTACGGAATACAGATACGGTCGGATACCAATTGGATTGGTCGACTCCGTCAGACCGTACAGAATCCGGACACTACCGGATCCAATCCAGGTGTTTCGAATCCGTCAGACCGGCCAAATTTCGGACACGACCGGACAGAAATCCGGTGACAAAAACCTACCTTAAAATGGACAATTTCCCGAATCTGGAATTTGTCCTGAATTTGTCCAGAGTTTTTAGCAGGGTAAGGTTTTCAGTATCGGATCTAAAATTAACAGTAACTTCATTCTTTACAATGTTGATCATTTCTAAAATATTCCTATTATGGTGATTACTTTCTAGTCCTGAAATTTTAAAATTTTTAGAGTTATAATCAAAATTGTGATTGAAGTTCGTAGCATGTTTACATAGACCTGTATTAATTTCTTTCTATTTTTCAGTTGCTTGATGTTCCAGGATTCTAGTCTTTAGAGAACGTTTTGTTTGTCCGATGTAAGACATTTGACAATCTTTACAATTGATTTCATGAATCAGATTATTTTTTTCGAATTCTGGTATTGTATCTTTGATAGATGGTAAAAGAATATTGGTCAATTTTTTTTTTATTGTGGAAACTAGAGATATATTAAATTTCTTACATATTCTTATTATTGGCAGATACAGATCTTTTTGGTAAGGTAGAGTAAAAATTTTAGAATAATCAATTATTTTATCATTATCTTGTGTACTGTTTTGTAAACTATGTAAGGATCAATTTTTGAAAACTTTGCGACTGGAATAAAATTAAAAACTATACAAAACCTTATTTGTACCGATTTTATGAAGCTTTTGAATTTGTCATCAATAACGCCTTTTTCCAATATAATTATAAAAATTTACAGACAAAAATTTGGAACACCTATGGGATCACCCATTTCCACAACTTTAGCTGAAATAATCATGCAAGACATAGAAGAAAGAATCATAAAAAATCCAATATTCAAAATTTTGTTTTGCTTTTGTTATGTGGACGATACACTAATATGTTTACCAAAAAACCAAGTACAAAAAATTTTGCAAGACTATAATAAAAAAGGAGGAACTTCAAAATTTACATTAGAAGAATCAGTTAACAAAAGAATTAACTCTGTAAAAGGATGTATCGAAACAGATTGGCACCGAAAAATAATCCATTCCCAACATTATGGAACTAGTATACATACTTCTTCAAAGTACAAAAGCAGTAAGTATTCTGATTAGTTTAAACTAAAAACCTTTTGGATCTGGAATATAACTCTGTCACATTTCTTGTTACTTAGGTTATAAAAAAATCTCAAACCCCTCCAATGACGTATCATCTACTTTTATCAACAACTTCTCTTTTTTCATATTGATCAACTTGGTCAATAAACTATTTTAGGTTTGAACAAATGTCACATAAGTGACAACAATCGGAAAAACCTGTACATAATAGCATTACAAAAAAAACACTTCGAACCGTTTTTCAAAAAACTGCACCGTTTTCATTATTTTAAAAAATAAAGATTTTTGCAACTTTTAAGAGAAAATTTGCAAAATTGTAATGTTTTCATAACAATTACTTTAACAAATTCGATTATTTAAACCTTCTAGGCCTTCGATCGTAGTGAAATTTTGACACAATTTAGTATGAACACTTTATTCCGTTTTCAAAGAAGAAAAAGTTGGTAATTCTTACTCTGACTACAAATGCGGCTGTTCATACTTATTTGTTCGTACTCATACGAAAAATTTTCGATGCACAGATATGCCAAATAAATGAATTTGTCTATAAAAATTGTTTATAACAATGACAAATGTTCTTCCACGGAACTCTCATGTGTAATATTCTTGTTCTTCAGATGAAAAAAAATGATTCCACAGGAAAGAAAAATTTTCGATACACATATATGCCAAATAAGTGAATTTGTTTATAACAATGACAAATGTTCTTTCACGGGAATTGAATTCCATATGTAATATTCTTGTCCTTCAGATGAAAATAAATGATTCCACAGAAAAGAAAAATTTTCGATACACATATATGCCTAATAAGTGAATTTGTTTATAAAAATTGTTTATAACAGCCTTGGACAAGTAAGGGAATTGGTTTAATTACATTTGCAGGAAATTTTCGAAGCTTAGTATGGAAAAGTTGAGATGTGGAATTTTTTATGGTCCTCAAATACGGCAATTGATGAAAGACACAAATTTTGTTAAATGTATGACTATTCCGCAAATTAAAGATTGGAAATTTTTGTGCTGGTTGTCGAAAATTTCCTAGGTAAACATAAAGCACCAAATTATGAAAAAATTGTACAAAATATGCTGACAAACTTTCAGACTCTAGGAGCCAATATGGGACCAACTTAAACTGTATCCACAATCATCTGGATGAATTTTCTGATAATTTAGGAAATTATAGTGAGGAACAAGGAGAGCGCATCCGCCAGGATCTTGAAGGGATGGAGGAAAGGTATCAGGGTTGATGGGATTGTCACATGATTGCAGATTACTGCTGGTCTTTAAAAACAGATTGTCCTCTGGAAGATTATAGAATAAAAGCTCATAAAGGTTTTTTTGTGGAAATATAACATATGTTTCCGAGATTTTTCTCTCTATTTACTTTGATGTACCATAATTTTTCAAAACAAAACTGTATTATAAATAAATCTGTTGTTTCGTTTCTTGTTTTCCAAATTTTTGTAATGTAAAATGAAAATTAAGATTTAAATGAAAACGAGAGCAAATCTAACTAAATCATTCATATTTTCATGAATTGTGAGCATAAATATATGCAAAATCAATCTTATATCTTGGGCAACAAAACCACTGTAGACCAGTGTAATCATTGCTAGAATGCCAAAATTATTTACCCTAAGTTGAAGACAATTAGACGCCTACCCCTTGGAAGAGCTCTGATGCAAACATATTTCTAAAATTGCGTACAACATAATGTATCCTTTCCATGCTGACAGAGCCTCAGTGTGAGTCTGAGGAGCAAAGAATGGACAGAGAGAGAAAGAGAGGGGGGGGCGCAGGGAGAATGAGCAAGCAAGCAAAGAGGGGAAAGGGTCGAGAAGGGGAAAGAAGGAGAATAATTAAAGGAGAAACAGAGAGGGGGAAGCCCTTCTCCTAACCGCCTAGGTGAGAGGCAGAAAAGTGGAAGAAGCAAAGTAGAGATGGGGAGGGAAAACCTCATCCTCCATTCCCCTGATATTCTGACAATTATCGTCAGTTCACGCCGCGCCATAATTAGTAAACACACTTCAGTGGAGTCTCTTTTCCTATGAAATACGAATCCTGACTGATAAAAATCTACAAATACTAACCACTAAAACACGAAATACAACTAATTTCTTTGTAAAATTAACAAACCATCTGCGGGTTTCTAGTTCTGGTTTCATCAGAATGATGCTGCATATGTGCAACGAGCTATCGTTATGCGGCCTTCTGCCTTTGAGTCAATAAATTCGGATTTGCCTGGCTACACCCTTACTCAATGCGTAAACGCATTCATACAGCAAACGTAGGCCCGTAATCGCGCGTATACGCGCAGACCAGTTCCCTTTAATGCATTCTGTTCGCTTCTATTCGGCGTTGGCGGATGGTGGCATTAACAGAGAGAGAATCGCATTATTGCAACACCAAACCCTTGCTACACTCTCCCCCACTTTCACTCTATGATGCTCGTTCAGTCGCTTCCCCTTCCTCGACCTTTGTCCTTTTTGAGCCCAAAACAGTCCAGCTCAGGGCCGGAAAACGCGTTCAGTCCAGGTGGGTAGTTTTTCTTATCAAGGGAAGGGGGCGTATCCATACTTAGTTCTCAAGTCCTATGAAAGATTACTTTACTTTCTAGCATATAAGTGGCATTTTCAATTCAGAAAGGTGAATTATCTCACAAAAAAGACAAATTCCCAGCCAAGTAATCAAATTATCCACTCAAACTGTGGAATTTTGATCAATAAATGGTTATTTTCAACTGAATTGTAGAATTTTTTATAATCCATTTAAATATTTTCAACTTGAAAGGGGATTTAGAACAAACAAATTCAAGTTTATATAAGTGTTATGATTTTCAATAGAACCAGATGAATTCTGAAAAAAATGTAATAGTTGATATATCAGCAGGAAAAGGTTGTTTATTTCAAATCCGAAACAGTTGACTTCAAGCAAAGAAGACATAGTTTCGAAAGAATAGTTTAAGCCTCAATCATGACAGTTCAATTTTAAACTAGAAAGAATATATTTCTCCCTAAGAAGATACATTTTCAACAAAATGTTTAATGTTCAACCAGAAAGGATTTATCAGTCAAGAGATAAGAAAAATGTCAACAAAATTGTTGCATTTTCATAGAAAAAAAAACTGATTTTCTAGAAAATATCGAAAGATCATACTAGAGAGATGAATATTCAATCAAATAAAAAATAATGTTTAACAAAATACATGTACTTTTAAGCAAATGGTTTAATTTTTTAACTAAGGAAGATCAATTTTGGAGTAAAAACAGACGCGTTTGACATCCGCAGTTCAAAGAAGATCTATTTTTAGGTGGAATTAGAAGAATCTGAGTTCCAGTTGAGAAATTAGTTTTCATCCAAAAAAGGAGCAAATATTAACAAAATATTCCAATTTTTCATTGAAGAGATGAATTTTCAAACCAAAAAGACAAATTTCTAACCGGAGAAGATTTTTCACTCAATAAGTACAGGAAATTCAACTAAATTGTGAAATTTTATAGCTTAAAACACGAATTCTTAAAAAAAAATTGAGTTTTACACCAAAAAAATTATTTTCTACCAAATAGTTGAACTATCAAATTATTGAATTAATAACAAGAGTTGCATCTCCAACCAAGAAGGATGTTCTAGTTATATTGGAATAATTATTTCATATAATAATATGATTTTCAGAAGAGAAAATTAATTTTGAATATGAATTTTCCATACAACATTTTTTATTGAGGGTCAATACAAGCCTCTCACCCTTTATAAAAAAGATTATTGCCCAGCCTAGAGAAAAACCGAAGTATGAACAATATACCAACAATATCATAGTAGTCTTTTCAACTGGAAATATTCGAATTTTTATTATAATATTACTATCGTGAATAACATTCTTCTTTCTAACTACAGCGTATTATCTTTTTTCGCCAAGATTTAAACATATTTTGATAATGTTTGGGCTTTCAACTGATGATACATTAGGAAGAATTTTGAAATTTACGGAATAGTCCGGGCGCTAAAAAGGGGTCGCCGTATGCACTTCTATGTCCAGTCGGAGACTTTGTTCATTTTTATGTTTTTGGGTGCGGAAAATCGATTTTTTGAGGTCTCTGGGCCCAAAACCCGTCAGTCTTTTTGTTATTACCAATTTAATTGTTTAAATCGATATATCTTGTCGTCTGCAGCATTTATGGAATTCTCGATTGGAACGATTGATGGTGAATTTCATTACAAACATTTTTTACTTTTAACTTCGAAACAATCTTGATTGTAACAAAAGTTACGGGCAAAAAAGTGCAAAAATATTGGTAATACGCGCTCTTTTAGCAATTATTTGATCCTAATTCCGCTTGTACTATCACTATTGAGACTTATAATAACTTATTTCAAAGAATATTTCCGTAACTTTTATTTGAGCCCTTGGCCACTTATTTTCGATCCCTAGGAACAATTTTGCAGCCCTCCGAATGTGATATTTTTACCGAAAAATGACAGTGTCAATTGTTTATGTCCCTCTCGTTTAATGAATCCTAAATAATGTCGAGAGCAGTGTCATCTTATATTTTTCCTCAACAAAAAACGAAACTTTTAAGCCCTAGTAGCGATTACTAAGATGAGTAGTTGCTGAATTATCGCCGTTTGTAGTGGCCAGTAGAAATCGCTACTAGGACCTAAAAGTTTCGTTTTTTATTGAGGAAGAAAATGAAATGACACTGTTCTCGATATTATTTATGATTCATTGAACGAGAGAGACATAAACAATTGACACTGTCATTTTTTGGTAAAAATATCACATTCGGAGGGCTGTAAAATTGTTCCCAGGGCTCGGAAATAAGTGGCCAAGGGCTCAAATCAAAGCTACGGAAATATTCTTTAAAATAAGCTTTTACAACTCTCAATAGCGATAGTACAAGCCGAATTAGGATCCAATAATTGCGAAAAGAGCGCGTATTAACAATATTTTTGCACTTTTTTACCCGTAACTTTTGTTCCAATCAAGATTTTTTCAAAGTTAAAAGTAAAAAATGTTTGTAATGAAATTTACAATCAATCGTTTCGATCAAGAATTCCATAAATGCTGTAGATGACAAGATATATCGATTCAAACAATTAAATTGGTAATAACAGAAAAACTGGAGGGTTTTGGGCCTGGAGACCTCAAAAAATCGATCTTCCTGCACCAAAAAACTTAAAAATAAAGTCTCCGACTGGACATAGAAGTACATACGGCGATCCCTCTCCAGCGCCCGGACTAGAAACAATAATAGAAGAACTATGTTTTTGAAATAGTATTTTTTTCATTGCCTAAATTTATTATCTCTAACTTTTTACTTTTTCTATCCTTTTGAATGTTCATCAAGGATTAGAATTCAAATTGAAATTTCATTTTAATTTGATTGAAGCTATATTGTTTTTCAATTAAATTCCTATTGTATTTGTATTTTATCCTGTTATAACTCTAATTTTATTCGTATTCCACTTGTATTTAACTTGGACTTTTTTCGAATTTTAGTTGGACTTTATTCAGATTCCAATCGGATTTTATACAAATTCCTTCTAGATATTTCCAAACCGTTATTCAAGCTTATTCTCGAAGAATTGAACAGGATTTTCCAAAAATATTTCATACAGATCTTAGTTGGTTTTTTATGGGATTTTAGTTGGATTTTTTTCCGAATTCTATCTAGAATCATTGCTGTGGTCCTACTTAAAATTCTTTCCTTTGAATTCAAGTTTTCCTTCATAAAAGCTGAATTATTTTTTGCAAAACTATTTAATTAATTATTGAAAAAAAAGAGAGTCTATTTCAGCGGTTCGCAAGAGCAAATTTGCCCGTTACCTTCTCACAGACAAAACTGCAGGAGACTGGTGCCCTCCTCAGTGTTTAACTTGACCAATAATAACTCGTTTAGTTCCGACTTTTCCATGCCAATTTCACTTTACAATCTTTACATATCAATTCCTTTTTCTCCAGTAGTGCAACGAGGCTGGAACCAAACGAATTACGCCTACCCCGAGAGGGACTTGGTTTAATGGTATAATAATAATAATAATAATAATAATAATAATAATAATAATAATAATAATATTAATAATAATAATAATAGGAAAATTTATCAGCTAGATCAGTCTGCATCAAAAGTGAGTCCCCGTTTAAGCTTGAACCAATAAGGTCATTTTTCTCTGGTATAATCCAACCAACCGGTAAACGGCATGTAAATCGCTAGCAAGCAGAATATGATATTCACTGCTGACTGGAATATTAAAGGATTATTTTGCTGCTACTGCTGCGAATAGAGAGACTAGGGGTGAGACTTTCACAAGGCTTTAGGCGAGAGGTGGCCAATTTTTAGCAATGGGGTGTCTTTGCATTGTTACCATATTGGAAAAGTTGATACTGAATTCATGGAGTTCGAGATATAGTAAATGCAAAGATGGATAATAAAGTTTTATAAAAATAAGACAGCTCAGTATTTCAAGGAGTTGCATCTTGCATTCTGATAATAACGAGCATTTTATTTTGAGGATTGAAGAAGATCTTTGAAAATTTCTGATGAAGATTTGAGTTGTCTCAGGCATAACTTAACTTTTATTCTTAAAAAAATTCTTACTTCTAAAATTACTTGAGATCCGAACCAAAAGATTCTTGAACAGAAAACTAAAGAAACTAAACTTTTTATTAATTTAATCGAAATCTGATTACACATAGATCTGATAAAGGTATTACTACAGTCATTATTGAAAAAGATAACTGTAACCAAAATATGCTGCATATCTTGGATGATCAAAAAACCTATGAAGTTATTAAAACCCCTGCAGAGAAAATAGAACATGATCTCAATAGCATGCTGGAAGAATGGTGGGATAATTTTTTAATTGATAAAAAACTTCACAACTTTCTTAGATATACCGCCTCGGTTTTATGGGTTAGTGAAACTACACAATAAAGACCGACTGGTTAGACCTGTCACTCCATATATAGGTTCACCCCTGTATAATTTATCACAATATTTAGAAAAAATTCTTAAAGAAATTTCTAATACTTCACAATATATTATAAAAGATAGTTGGAAATTCGTTGAAAAAATCAAACATCTAAATAATCCAGATAACGTCACTGTTATATCACTTGATATAGTCTCAGTGTTTTCAAATATTGACCCTAACGTAGTATATGAATCAGTCCAAAAAAATTAGAATAAAATTAAAAACTACACACAACTTTACTTTCATCAATTTGACGAGGCTATTAAATTTTTCAGTAATAATGTTTATTTTCAATATAATTATAACATTTATAAACAGAAATTTGGAAGATCTATGGGATCACCCATTTCCATAACCTTAGCTGAAAGGATCATGCAAGATATGAAAGAAAAAATTATTACAAAACCAATCTTCAAAATTTTGTTTTAATTTCGTTACGTAGACAATACATTTATATGTCTCCCAAAAAATTAGGTACAAAAAGTTTTAGAAGAATTCAATAGAAAAGAAGGAACTTTAAAATTAACTTTGAAATTTATTTTCTTGATTTACAAATTATTTTTGAAACAGGTTACATTAAAACAAATTGGTATGAAAAAGCAAGTTATAACCATCCTCAAAATTTTATCATTCATAACATTAAAAAAAGACTTCAACATTTAGAAAACTTAAATAATGTACAAAATGACACACAAAGTAATGATAAAATCATTAAATACTCAAAAATTCATATTTTAGCTTACTTAACAAAAAAACTAATACAGGTTTATGCAAACATGCTACTGAATTCAATCAGAAATGTGATTATAACTCCAAAAATGTTGAAATTGTAGGGGTAGAATGTAATTATCACAATAGAAATATTTTAGAAATGAACAATATTGTAAAAAGTGAAGGTACTGTTAATTTTAGATTTAATACTGAAAATCTTAGTATAATATACCATGAAATGATTGAAACTTTCCAAAAATTAAAGTGAATTATGAAATTTTTCATTTTACTCAGTTCCTAACTTAAGAATCCTGAACAAGGGACAACAAACATGTGGTCCAACAACAATTTTGCCGAAAACTTCAAATAATCTGCAATAGTACAGTTTTAAAACTTCTATAAGTTGCAAGAATGGAATCTGTATCAAAATCTGCTACCTTTCTTTATAAAAACTCTCTATCAACATGAAAAACATCTAAAGCTCACTACTTTGAAACTCGCATATAGATTTTTTGAAACATCAAGGAACTTAACAAAAAAATAAATTTCTGTAAGTATTTTTGATTATTGTGCAATAAAAATATCTAATCTAGGATTTAACACTGCTTCACTTTATGCTATTTAGGTTAGAATTTGAAGTACTCCAACGACGCGTTTAAGGGGCTAATACACAAATAAAGGCCCTTTTTTCAACAATTATTTTTTTGTAGTAGACTTTATTACATAAAAATAGATTTCCCAGCATATTAATTCGGCGGCCGCAATAACTCCACTTTGGCTTATCTGAAACGCGAAATCCAAAAAGATCTTCGAAAAGCACATCCGTGGGTATCGGATGAACCTCAAATATTGAAAAATATTCAAAAATGAATTAATGATAGAAGTTTTTGTGATTTCGACCGTTTTTTGCAACGTGAATTGTTTGAAAAAGTTGTTGAATGTTGTTAAAAAGTTATGATCGAGGGCTTAAAAAACAATATTTTGAGAAAAGTACGTTAATAAATTATTATTAATATTATACCATTAAGCCAAATCCCTTGCGGGGTAAGCGTAACTCGTTCGGTTCCAGCCGCTCTGTACTACTGGAAAATAGAGGATTGATGT
>WSXT02178775.1:0-21504 GCA_011762715.2 Neuroterus valhalla | reverse complement strand
GGTTCAGGGGATCTCAAAACGTGGACATTTGACAAAAACGGGGGGGGGGGGGGGTCAAATTTTACACAAATCTAAAAGCTTCTCTGATGGGAATGTAAAAATATATATTTTTCGAAGTTATAATGTTGACTGAAAAAAAGTTGAAAATTTGCGTATTTGAGGATATTCGGAAAATTCAGTATAACTTTGGATACAACCTAATAAGCGATTTTTTCTCGAAAATTTCTAATACATTTTTTCGGTAATTGATTCCCTTAAACAGAAAAATTGCGCGTTATTGGTAAAATTTGGAAAAAATTAATTTTGTTTCTTTTTAGATTATAACTTGAAAACCACTGAAGCCTAAAAACTTTTGAGTCCGGATCTGAAAGGTAGACAGTTGAATTAAAATTTCCTTTTTTTAATTAACCGCTCGACCATTTTCCACTGAGTTATCGCATGTTGAAACTCACCCCGAAATTTTGGATTTTTTAAACATCTTTCAATGTTCGTGAGTAGAGTAGTTTAAATCTGAACCAAGAATTCATTTTTCAATGAAAAATATGCGTTTGCAACGGAACATGTAATGATTTGAATATTAACTAAACAAAATTTAATTTTTTAACAGGAAACAGTCGAATACACTAAAAAATGACGAAGCTTCAGCCGTTCTGTTGAACAAAAATTAACCAAAAGGATGAAGGTTCAGCTTAAATGATTAATTTCTTATATCAGAATGGAAAAATGAAAAAATTATACCAATTGGTCAACCTCTGGGTTGAGGTAGATTTTATCGTTGAGGAAGTATTTGTTTGAATCATTCTTCATTTCGAATGTTAGAAATTCCAAATTGAGTTTGCTTTAGGCAATGGGAATATGATTATTTAATTATTTATTCAATTGAAAAGTTTGAAGTTGATTTATGATAAAATCAACTAATATCTTCAGAATTTTCAAAATATTTGAAATTTCAAATCGAATTTGCTTTGTTTCGACGAAAATAAGGTAATTGAATAAATCCCTAAATTGAAAGTTTTGAAGTTGATTTATATTGGAATCAACCTATATTTTCAGAATTTTTAGTCTTTAAAATTCTAAATCAAATACGCTCAGGAGTAATGGAAATAGGATTAATTAATAATTGCTCAATTGAAGAATTTGAAGTTGATTTATATTAAAATCAACATGGATTTTTACAATTCTCAAAGTATTTGAAAATCTAAATCGAATTTGCTTTGTTATACCTAATGGAAATAGAAATAATTAATTAATTACTAAATTGAAATATTTGAAGTTGATTATTTGTAATACAATCAACTAATGCTTTCAGAATCTTCAGAGTGTTTTTAGTTCTAAATCGAATTGGCTTTGTAATAATGGAAATAGATTTAATTAATTACTGAACTGAAAATTTCTAAGTTGATTTGTAATGAAATCAACTAATATTTTGAAAATCTTCAAAGTGTTTTACAGCCAAAATCGATGTTTCTGTAATAATAGAAATAGAATCAAATATTCAAGTAATCAATTAAATAATTTGGAGTTGATTTATAATAAAATCAACTAATATTTCCAGAATTTCCAAAGTGTTTTAAATTCTAGATCGAATTTGCTTTGTTTGAATGAAGATAGAATCGAGTAAGTAGTTACTCAATTGGAAAATTTGAAGTTGATTTATAATAAAATCAACTTATATTTTCAGAATTTCCAAAGTGATTGAAATTCTAAATCGAATTTGCTTTTCAATAATGGAAATAAAATATATGCATAGATTATTCAATTGAACAATTTGGAGTTGATTTATAATAAAATAGTATTTGTAATACAACTAATTATCTCCCAGGTTCCAATCAGAAAATGTCACTCAAGTGTTATTGGACCCAAGCCATATTGGTTTTCATATTCTATGGTTTTGATCAAATTGGACTTGATCAGATTCAAATTGAAACCACAAACATAACCTCAGCGATTCCGGAAAAATATTCCAATCTCGAAATTGGAATTCATAGTACCGATACAATAGAGATATTTCATTTTGTTTCCCAAGAGAATCTTTCTAAATCCTAGTTTTTCATTTCAGACAACATACAACATTTGAATTTGAATGAGAAACTTTGAAAAATAAAGAAAAAACATATATAAATATTTGATAATCGGACTGAGACAAAACACTCTCAAAAGCCTTTTTTCAAACTTAGAAAGATAAAAATAATGTAAAAAAAAATTAAATTGAAAAATATTTGTCCGTCCTTTCACTTGTTTTATCTTACTTTTATTGGTTCTTTTCAAATCAAGTAAATTCACAGGAATTTCATCCAGGGTGAATTCAATAAGCTTGAAAGGAAATAAAGAAGGATGGAATATAAAGGACAATAAGGTGAATCGAATGAATAAAAAATCATGGTGAATTACAAATAAATTATATTTAATTGAAAATGATGCAAGAAATTTCCATTATTCCGGTGGTAGTGGAATTAATTCAGAAGAATATAAGGGGATTCAAGAGACTTACATAAAATTCATACTACTCCAGAGTAATTCGAAAGAATTCAGGGTGGATTTAAATAATCTTAATACATGATATTCGATTGATTTCAGTGAAATTGTAGTTGATTTAAAATAATTGAAAAGATCCAAAAGTATTCCGGGTGAATTCGTAAAAATCCGAATCAAGTCCATAGAATTCAGAAGAATTTGAATCAGTTTGAAAGAATTTATATGTATTCAGGATTATTCTGAAAATTTTGTAAGAAACTAAAACAATCCACCAGATTCAGTGAAATTAGTTGAGTTCATAAGAATCCGAGGGAATTCGGAAAAATTGGTGAGAATATAGAAGCATTCAGGAGTAGTAAATGAAAAATGAGGCTGGATTGCAAATTAATTCAAATTAATAAGAAAAATTACAGAATATTCTATTATTTGAGTGAAACTTGAATGAATTTGGAAGAATTCTAGGGGATTGGAGCGTTCCGATGAAAATTAAAAGATTGCAAGGTTGATTCAACAGAATTGGAAGTAATATCAGGAAATAATTCAAATGCATAATATTACATCGATATTGGTGGAATAAGAATTATTTAGAACAGTTACAGTAAATTCAAAAAGATTCAAAGTAAAATCAGAAGAATCCAGGGTGAATTCAGAAAAATCCATGTAAATTCCGGATAATTCAAATCAATTCGATAAAAATTATAAGAATTCAGGATGGACTTGAAAGATGTAGGATACGTCTGTCAGAATAAGGTGTGAATTCAAAACTTTTCAACTTGAATTTGTTGGAATTCGAGATTATTCAAAAGAATTCCAAAGATTCTAGGGAATTAGAATGAATTGAATTGAATGGAATTGAGTGAACCGACAAGAATTAAGGGTGAATTATTCAAATGAATCCAAAGGCATGAAGGAGGGGTTCAGCAAAATTAGAAAGGATTCCGGAGAACTTGAGAATGAGAATCCATAAATTTTCAAAAGTATCCAGAAGATTTCAGGGTGAGTTTCGAAAAATGTATAAGAATTTTAAAAATGCAGAAAAATTGAAATGAATTTCATAAAATGTATAGGAATTCAGGATGAATTTGAAAGGTCCAGGATGGATCCGTCAGAATTGAGAGTGAATTCAAAACCATTCAACTGGAATTTGTTTGGATCAGAGATTATTCAAAAGAATTCCAAAGATATTAGGGAGTTAGAATAATCGAGTGGAATTAGGTGAATCTACCAAAACTAAGGGTGAATTATAGAAAAGAATTAAAAGGCATAAAGGAGGAATTCAGCGAAATTCGAGAGAATTCCGAAGAACTTGATAAGAACCCAAAAATATTCAGAGGATTTCAGGGTGAATTTTGAAAAATGCATTGGAATTGAAAAAAATTCAGAATAATTCAAATTAATTTTATAAAATCTAAAGGAATCAAGGATAAATTTGAAAGGTCCAGGATGGATCCGTCAGCATTGAGAATGAATTCAAAAACATTCAACTGGAATTTTTTGGGATCCGAGATTATTCAAAAGAGTTCCAAAGATTCTAGGGAGTTGAAATAAATTGAATCGAATGAAATCATGTAAATCGACAAAAACTAAGAGTGGATTATAGGAAAGAATTCGAAGGAATAAAGAAAGGATTCAGCAGAATTCGAAAGAATCCCGAAGAACTTGATAAGAACCTAAAAATTCTCAGAAGATTTCAGGGTAAATTTTAGAGAAAGCATCAGAATTAAAGACAATTCAGAATAATTCAAATTAATTTTATAAAATCTATAGGGATTCGAAACAAATTTGAAAGGTCCAGGATGGATCCGTCAGCATTGAAAAGGAATTCAAAACCATTCAACTGGAATTTTTTAGGATCCGAGATTATTCAAAAGAGTTCCAAAGATTCTGGGGAGTTGAAATAAATTGAAGCGAATGGTATTGTGTGAATTGAAGAAAACTAAGAGTGAATTATAGAAAAGAATTCGAAGGAATAAAGGAGGGATTCAGCAGAATTCGAGAGAATCCCGAAGAACTTGATTGGGACCCAAAAATATTCAGAAGATTTCAGGGTAAATTTCAAAGAATGCATCTGAATTGAAGAAAATTCAAAATAATTCAAATTAATTTTATAAAATCTGTAGGGATTCAGGCTAAATTTGAAAGGTCCAGGATGGATCCGTCAGCATTGAGAACGAATTCAAAACCATTCAACTGGAATTTGTTGTGATCCGAGATTATTCAAAAATTCCGAAGATTCTAGAGAGTTAGAATCAATTAAAACTGATGGAATTAGGTGAATCGACAAGAACCTAGAGTGAATTATAGAAGAGAATTCGAAGACATAAAGGACGGATTCAGCAGAACTCGAGAGAATCCCGAAGAACTTGATTAGAACCCAAAAATATTCAGAAGATTTCAGGGTAAATTTCAAAGAATGCATCAGAATTAAAGAAAATTCAGAAGAATTCAAATTAATTTTATAAATTCTATAGGGATTCAGGACAAATTTGAAAGGTCCAGGATGGATCCGTCAGCATTGAGAATGAATTCAAAACCATTCAACTGGAATTTGTTGGGATCCAAGATTATTCAAAAGAATTCAAAAGATTCTAGGAAGTTAGAAAAAAATGAATCGAATGGTATTAAGTGAATCGACAAAAACTCAGGATGAATTATAGAAAAGAATTCAGAGGCATAAAGGAGGGATTCAGCGAAATTCGAAAGAATTCCGAAGAACTTAATAAGAACCCAAAAATATTCAGAAGATTTCAGGGTGAATTTTGAAGAGTGCATCAGAATTGAAAGAAATATAGAAGAATTCAAATTAATTTTCTAAAATCTATAGGGATTCAGGACAAATTTGAAAGGTCCAGGATGGATCCGTCAGCATTGAGAACGAATTCAAAACCATTCAACTGGAATTTGTTGGGATCCAAGATTATTCAAAAGAATTCAAAAGATTCTAGGAAGTTAGAAAAAAATGAATCGAATGGTATTAAGTGAATCGACAAAAACTCAGGATGAATTATAGAAAAGAATTCAGAGGCATAAAGGAGGGATTCAGCGAAATTCGAAAGAATTCCGAAGAACTTAATAAGAACCCAAAAATATTCAGAAGATTTCAGGGTGAATTTTGAAGAGTGCATCAGAATTGAAAGAAATATAGAAGAATTCAAATTAATTTTCTAAAATCTATAGGGATTCAGGACAAATTTGAAAGGTCCAGGATGGATCCGTCAGCATTGAGAACGAATTCAAAACCATTCAACTGGAATTGGTTGGGATTCGAGATTATTAAAAAGAATTCCAGAGATTCTAGGGAGCTAGAACAAATTGAATCGAATGGTATTAAGTGAATCGACAAAAACTCAGAGTGAATTATAGAAAAGAATTCAAAGGCATAAAGGAGGGATCCAGCAAAATTCGTCAGAATTCCGATGAACTTGATAAGAACTCAAAAATATCCAGAAGATTTCAGGGTGAATTTTGAAGAGTGCATCAGAATTTAAAAAAATTCAGAAGAATTTAGATTAATTTGATACAATCTATAGGGATTCAGGATAAATTTGAAAGGTCCAGGATGGATCCGTCAGAATTGAGAGTGAGTTCAAAACCATTCAACTGGAATTTGTTGGGATCCAAGATTATTCAAAAGAATCCCAAAGATTCTAGGGAGTTAGAATAAATTGAATCGGTCGGAATTAAGTGAATCGACAAAAACTTAGAGTGAATTATAGAAAAGAATTTAAAAGCATTAAGGAGGGATTCAGCGAAATTCGGAAGAATTTCGAAGAACTTGAGAAGAATCCAAAAATATTCAGAAGATTTCAGGGGGATGAGGATGAGTTCGAAAGTTCCAGGATGAATCCGTCAGGATTGAGAGTGAGTTCAAAACTTTTCGACTTGAATTTTTTAGAATCCGCGACAATTCAAAAGTATTCCAAAGATTCTAGGGCATTAGTAACAATTGATTTAGTAAAATTGAGTGAACCAACAAGAACTTGGGTTGAGTTATTGAAAAGAATTGGGAAGTTGAAAGAGGGAATTTGACGAAATTTGAAAGAATTACGAAGAATTTAGGAAAAATCCAAAAATATTCAAAAGTATTCCTACAATTTCGGGGTGAATTTGAAAAAATGCAACAGAATTCAAAAAAATTCAGAAGAATTCAAATAAATTTGGAGGGATATTCAAGAATACTATATTAATTATCAGCATTAATGATAAATTAATAAGAATTCAGAGAAAAATAATAAGAGGGCCTTTCAAAGAGATTGGAAGAATCCAAATTTGGAAAGAAATGAAAGAAATTTGACAGAATACGAAACATAAAGAATATTCCCTTGATCTCAGTGGAATTGGAGTAAATTCAGAAGACTTAAAATGGGCTCAAAACAATTGAAATGGACTTGAAAGAATGCAGGTGAGTTGAGAGAAATTGGACGGATTTTCAAATCATCTTGAGTAGGGAGAAGTGGGAGAAGAAAGGGAAATGAATAGAGGAGAAGGAAGGATAAGGAGAAAGGGTAAGAAAAGAGGGTTAGAAGAAAGGGTAAGAAGAAAGGGTAAGAAGAAGGGGTAAGAAAATAATAAGGGCATTATTAAGGAGAATCGGAGGAGGAATTAAAGGATGAGGAGAGGAAAAATTCGTCAACGGGAGGGAGGGGGGTGCAAAGGACTTCACTAACGACTTAATTGGCTACAAAATTTGGTGGCAAACATAATGGTACGGTTCAATAGCCTTGTGGAAGCCTAATCGAAGCTTCAAAATGCATTCGATAATGTCTGATAGAGGTTATGTATACGCTAAGTGCATGTGTCCTATACAACACTTGCGAGGTCTCGGTACATGTGTACTCACATAATAGCTGTTGTATGTTATCCCTCTCGCAAGTGGAAAGCTTTGTATTCTCGTGGGAGCATCTAACGTTACTTATGGCATAAATGGGCTGCCAGCACTTGTTCACTTCCTCTTCGCCTATCAAATGTGAAAATTCGAGGCAAAACTTACTAACTCTGGGATATTTTTCACCTCCAATCATTTATCTACTCCAGACGCTGTAAATAGACTCTAAAACATGCTTGGACTGTGCACATAGTTCGAGAAGGCACTGCTTATAGTTCTAGAAGGCACTGCTTATAGTTCATGAACCTTCTCTATGGTTTCCTCTCTCTCCCCTCTCTCTCCCCTCTCTCTTCCTACTTATGCTTTCCATCCTCTCTCCTTCACAGTGTTTTACTCTCCTTCAACTATCCCAGCTTTCTCTACCTCCTTGATGGTTTCCTCTATTTTATCTTCACCTTCCCACTTGTTCTTCTAGTCATCTCTCCCCTCAAACCTTTATTCATCGTCTTTACCTACCCTAGATTTTTATACCCTCCTTGTCACTTTTCCTCCTAACTCTCATTTCCTCTAAAACCTAATGAATTTAAGATTAGAGATTATGAACCTTCTTGATTGTTTCCTCCTGACTACTTCTCTCTTCCCACCCAGGCTTGTTTATCTTTCTTCTCTACAGTCCGCCATTCTTCCTCTCCTACTACTCGAGCATCTTTCCCAACTACTGTAACTTTTTCTTCCTCCTTCATTAATTTTGCTACTGCTCCATTCTTCTTAGGGAATGTTTGAATGAGAGAACAGAGATTGCGAATCTTCTTCATGGTTTCATTATTCTTATCTCTTCCTTCCTACTCATGCTTTGCATATTTTTTTCTCACAGTCCCTCATTCTTCTCCTTTCATTTCTTTACCTTCTTCCACTTCTCTAGCTTTTTCTACGTCCTTTAATAATTTCCCTCTAACTCTCCTCTTTTCCTGAACTTTGTAGATTTAAGATGATGAATTATGAACCATGTTCAGAGTTTTCTTCTTCTTATATTATCTTGCCTAATCCTGCCTCCCATGCTTTCTCTCACACAGCCCCTTATTCTTCTTCAACTACTCTAGCTCTTTCTATATCCTTTATTTATTTACCTATCCCCCTCGTCGTTCTCAACCTCAACTATGAAAGATTTCAGGTAATAAACATACTCGATAGTTTCCTTCTTCTCATATTCCGCTTCTTACTGACACTCTAAATTGTTTTTTTTCCACAGCCCACAGTTATTCTATTCCTCTGGCTATACTAGCCTTCTATACCTTCTATATTGATATTTCTCTGATACTTCCCTCTCTTTGAATTTTCAAGATGAAAGATCATAAACCTTCATTTTTTACCTTTCTCTCATCTATTCATTTCTACTCATTCTTTCCATTCTCTCTCTCACAGACCCTCATTCTGGTTTATCTGGTCTAGCTTTTTCCTACTTCTATATCCATTGTTCTCTAACTCTCTCCTTCCATGAACCTTATAGGTAATTGATTAGAGATTACAGACCTTCTTGATAGTTTCCTTATTCTCATCTTCTCTTTCCTACTCATGTCATCCCTAGCATCTCCCCTGGAGTCCCTAATCCTTCTCTTTCAACTACTCTCCTTTTTCTCCCTCCTTCAATAATTTTGCTTTCGCTTCCTTCTTCCACAGTTACTCAAACTTTTTCACCTACTCCAGCTTTTCCTACCTCCTTCATTCATTATTCTTTCACATTCCCTTCCTCTGGAATGTTATAGATAATATATAATTAGTTATAAACCCAAGCGATAGTTTTCCTCCTCCTGAGAATTGCCTTCCTACTTATCCTTTCTTTTCTATCTTCCCTTAAGTTCTTCATTTATCTCCTTCAACTAATCTAACTTTTTCCACCTTCCGTTTTCACAGTTCTCTCAATCTCTCCCCTTCATTGAACTCCAGAAATTATAGTTAATAGATTTTTAAGCTTATTTACAGTTTCCTCCTTTTTATATTCTCTTTCTTGCTCATGCTATCTAGTTTCTCTTTCCCAGAACCCCTCTTCCTTTTTTTCAACTACTCTTGTTAACCTTTCTCTCCTACTAATTTTTCTCTCACTTGCTTTATCCTAAAATTTTTTTAATTCATAGATTTAGGAATCGTCTGGATAGCTCCCTTTTCTCATGTTTTTCTTCTTACTCATACTACCCATTCTCTCTTTCTTACAGTTTCTTATTTTTATTCTTAACTACTATAGCCTTTCCAGCTCCTTTGTTCATTTCTTTTCTGACCTCCTGGAAAGTTTCTTCCATCTTATCTTCTCCTATTTATCAATGCTTTTCATTCTCTCTCCTCAGCAGACCTCCATCCTTCTCCAACTACTATGGCCTTTTCTATCTCCTTCATCCATTTTCCTCTTACTTACTCTTCCCCTAAAACTTAACAGATTATGCATGATAGATTATGGATCTTTTTGAAAGTTTCTCCTTTTCTCCACTTTCCGCTCCCTACTCATGTTGTCCATTCTCTCCTTAACACAGTCTCTTATTCTTCTCCTTCAACAATTCTTCACTTTTTCTTCCTCCTTTTCTCATTTTCTTTCTTTTCCCTTGTCTCTGATACTTGTTCAATTAAAGATTAGGGATTACGAATCTTCTAGATGATTTTCTTTTCCTTATTTGTCCCTTTCTACTCATTCTTACCATCTCCTTTCTCCCACTGACCCTAATTCTTCTTTTTTTTCATCTATAGCTTTTTGTACCTTCTTTATCAACTTTTCTCTCACCCCTTCTTTTCCTGAAACTTGATTATTTATCATCGTCCCTCCTCTCTCTGCAATTACTGCAATCAATAACAATCACGCATATTTTCCGAATAACGGAGAAAAATGTCCATCTTCGAATTTTCACAATAATGAGGTAATTAGGGAAGGAAACGCCAATCATTCACATGACGATAATTTTTAGGATTTCAGGCCCCCTCTTCCTATTCCCAGGATTCGTGAAAAGAGTCTCGCGAGGGATAAAATTAAGGGATCTTATATAAGTTTGGAATATTTCATGGGATCCAGAAGATTTCAGCCGATATTCAAGAATTTTCGGAGACTTTCATGGGGTTTCAATATTTGATTCGTATTCAACTGCGATCAAAAACGACGTTTGTTTTTCGGCCGTATTTATTATTTCCATGAGTCAATAAAAAACTTTTATTATCCATATACATACATGTATGTATATGCATACATGTATGCATGTGCATGTATACTGTTTTTGATCAGAATCGCAAGGGACCAGCGGTTCGCAAGATATCGTTCGGGGTAAGTGTGACTAATAAGTTATTAAAACAGAAAGGAAAAGGAAAAAGCTGAACCAAATCTCCAATTTCCGATTTTCCTGAAAACCATGTGTTTTCATTTTGGCCACAAGCAAGTATAAAAGGGATTTGTCTCTGGAATCACTGCAACTACTGCAGTTTCTTGCAATCAGGCAATTGGTGTACACCAAAGTTTGAAGTTATGTACCCCGTTTCACATATTACATATTTTTCTCTTTGGTCATTGAATCAAAATTTTTGGTTTCAATTAAATAATGCACTTACATCATTCTGAGCATAGGTGGGCGTGGGCGTGATTGGTCCGTCACTAGCCTCCCACTTGTCAGCAATCCGGAGGGTCTCAGCTGTCTTCTGCTGTACCGTTTTTGATTCGTCAAGTAATGTCAGCTCATAAAATTCTTGAATATCTGTGAACAAGAACAAAATTATGCTTGTATTGCTGAGATAATCGAACCAACTTACTTATAAATGAAGTTCTATTGTAATTGTCCTCGAAATCAGCATGTTGCACCCCCACTTGCCTACAAATTCAAAAATATCCATAAAAAACTAAAACTATTCTAGTTCAACTAGAATGATTTACCAAACTTATATGTCAGTGAAGTTCTGTTATTATTGTACTTCGCGCCTCTCCCTCTTGATTAACTTGTACTCTCACTTTCGCCATCCAGTGTTAGCTCATGAAATCCGAAAATATCTACGAACAGAATTGGAATTATGCTAGTTCAAATAGAATAATTGAATGGACTTATATATAAGTGGAGTTTTATCATTATTGTAGTCCGCGCCTCCCCCTCCAGATCAGCATGTAGTACAGTAGAATTTCCAACCAAATTTTCGAACTTTCAAACAAACAAGATGAAGTTTCAACAGAAGATCTGAATTTTCGAGAAAGACATCTTGAACAAAACACTTGGATAGATATGATTAAGGTCAAGTGAGGGAAGGGGAAAGATAAAGGAGAGCGAAGGTCAAATGAGGAGAGAGTGAGAGTTGGGAAGGGAGAGGGTTTGAAATGTAGGGACGAAAAATAAGGAGGCAGTGTATAGAGAATAGTAAATGACAGGACAGCATATAATATATGGGATTGGGGGGGGGGGGGGAAGTAAATTGAAAGACGTTAAGGCAAATGAGTAATATGTAGTACAGGGAGGAAGGTTCGGAAAAAGGAGATTTGAAGGGTCGGGGCAAGAGAAGATAGTAAACGTTGGATGTTAAAAATTTGGTAGAGATTGAGAACGAGTGAGACACCGAAATTGAGAGAAGGTGGATTTAGGAAAAGTAAAAGCAAAGTAAGTAAGGTTAATAGTTGAAAAGTGATTGCATGTGGAGTAAGGGGCAATAAACGTCGAGATGGAGCACATTGAATATAGTGAGAGAAGATTGAATGAGAGGAAGGGTAGTTGAATATTGAAGCGTAAAGGCAGGGTGAGAATATGGGTGAATAGAGAGGTATGGAAGGTCAAGAGAAGAGGAGAGAGAACGTGAACTGATAGGAAGCGAGAGTGAAGGTGGGTGAGTGATGAGAAGAAAGGGAAGGTTGAATGAGGATAAGAGGAAATATATGAGGGAAGACTTAAGAGTTTGGAAGTAAGGAGATATGAGAAGAGGAAAAGAAATGTTAAGGAATAGGAAAGAAAGAATAAAAAGCGAGGAATGCGTCAATGAGAGGAAAAGAATGGAAAACAGGGGACGTGCAGGAACGGGTGAAATGAGGTAGAGAGAGGAGATGGAGGGGGTCAAAAGAAGAGTGTATAGAAAACCTAAAATTATAGGAAATTGAGTTAGTAAGAAGTAATCAAGGGCAAGTAAGGGATAAGAAGTATAGGGAGACCGAATGAAGGGAAGAAAAGATGAGCATTGAGGAGATGAGAGATGGCAAGTGAGACTTCGAAATTGTAGAGAGATGGAATAAGGGAACGTAAAGGTCAAGCAAGGAAGGACGAGGGGTAAGAAGTAAGTGGATGTGAAATGAGTCTACACCAAGCGAGGAGACAATGCATACAGAATGTAGAGTAAGAGAAGGTTGAATGTGACAAAGGGAAGTTGAAAAAAAGAACGTTGTGACAGGGCGAAAATAGGAGGGAATGAGAAAATATGAAGGGTCAATAGACGAAGGAATGGGAAACTTGAAATAATGAGAACTGAGAGGGGAGGAGAGGAGTTGAACAGAAGAACGTTGTGACAGGGAGAAAATAGGAGTGAATACGAAAATATAAAGGGTCAATGGCCGAAGGAATAAGAAAATTGAAATAATAAGAACTGAGAGGAGAGGGGTGGAGAGGAGAGGAGAGAAGAGGAGAGGATATGAGAGAAGAGGAGTGGAGAGGAGAGGAGAGGAGAGGAGAGGAGTGGGGAGGAGAGGATTAAATGATTCATAATAACAAGCCGATAGGCTACGGAACCCTGCTGTAAAGGCGCATTCTACCTACTGTAACTAATTAGAAAAAAAGACTTGAATTCAGCTAAGTTGCGAAACTTATCTGATGTACAGTGCATTAGACAATTATATGCTTAATGATTCTGAGTTGGAATTTGGTGCTTATTTCAATTTTCCCTGCAGGATTTGGAGTCGAGTTGACTTGGAGGGTTACGGCCAGTATTCACGAACGACGAGATAAGGGGAGGACATAATTTTCAATAGTTTAGAGCAGTTCCGAGCGGCTCCGAGCAAGCAGCGTTTCACGTATCTACACCTCGTGGACTGTTGGGAATATATCACCTGGAACACGTCTAGAACAGGTCCTATAGGTCGTGGAGGCAGCGATTCTTTCCCCAGAACCTACTCCTAGGATACAGCAGTTCCTGACAATACATTGCTTTGTCGAGCAGGACATCTTGTGATTAGAGTCTATTTTAGTTGCACGGCAGAATTCAATCTTTTGGGACCCGAAACATTCGTAAACAAGAACAATATCCCTTAGTTTAGGGATTTGAATTATTCGCTTAATATTCCAAAAGGGTATTCTAGAATTACAACATGAGATGAGATAGCTAAGTTTCAAACAACAATTCCTGTCACGAAAGTTATTGATATTGACAACGTCTCATAGCTGCAATGGTTTGTGTCCGTGCTAAGTTTCCAGAACATTACTAATGACTTTATAGAATAATATACCGCATCGAATAATGACAGTATCTTAAACAACGAACGTTTCATCTCTGAAGAAGCAATAAGCGTATATTGCAATGGATAGACCTGTTTTGATGAAAACAGGAGAATAGAGATTTCGAGTCTGAATTTTTTATATTATTGGAAGGAACCGTGGGTGTCTGAGGCCACATGATTGAAGCGTAAGCTTAATGTGAAGAAGAGACGAAAATAAGAGGCGATGAGATAGGATGAACAAGGAATGAAAATATGAAAGAAGAGGGGGGGGGGGAGAAGAAAGGAAGGAAGAAAACACAGAAGGGAAGAAGGAAGTAACGGAGGGAAGAAAGAAAGACAAAAAACAAAACGGAAGGAAAAAACGAACAAACAAACAAAGGAAGAGAGGGAGGGAGAAAGACGAAAAAACAAAAAGGAAGGGAGGAACAAAGAAAGAAACCAGGGGTCGGGGGAGAAAGAAATAATCAAATCGGGGGAGAGAAATTAGGAAAGGAAGGAAGAAAGAGGAAGAAATGAAGAAAGAAAGATTGGAAGAGAGAGAAGAAGGAACTAAAGAAGAAAGTAAATAAGGGGGAAGGAGGATAGAAGACAATGGAGGGGAAAAAAGGGAGATACAAAAGAAGGAAAAAAGAGAAGAAGGAAGACACTAAAAGAGGAAGAAACAAAGCAAGGATAGAAAGATGGAAAGAAGGAAACAAGGAAAAAAGGGAGGGAAGAAGGGGGGAGGAAGGGAGGGAGGAAGGGAAGGGAAGAAGAAAGAGAGGAAGGAAGTATAAAAGAGAAAAAGAGAGAGAGAGAGGAATGGAGAAAGGGAGGAAGAAAGAAGAAGGGAGGAAGAGAAGAAGAAATAGAGGAAAGAGGGACGAAAGAAAAGAAGGAAGAAAGGGAAAAAGGGGAGAAAGAAAAGAAGGTAGGGAGGAAGGGACTAAGGAAAAAGGGAAAGAGCAAGAAAGGAAGGAAGAAAAGAAGGGGGGAAGGAAAGAAGGAAATATGGAATAAAGGAGAGAAAGGTGTAAGGTAAGAAGGAAGGAAGAATGAGAGGAAGGAAGGAAGGATGGGAAGGAGAAGGATGGAAGGAGAAAAGAAAGAAAGGAAGGAATATGATAGAAAAGGATCAAGAAAGAAAGGAAGTATATAAAGATATGGAAGGAAGGAAGCAAGCAAGGGAGGAGGTTAGGAAGGAGGTTAGGAGGAAAGGAATAGATAAAGACAGAAAGACAAAAACAAAGAAAGGAAGAATGAGAGAATGGGAAGGAAAATGAATGGAAGGAAAAAAAGAAAGAAGTAATAGAGGGAAAAGAAAGGAAGAAGGAAGGGAGGAAAGGACGCAGTAAATGAAGCAATGAAACAAGGGTGCAAGGAAGAAAGAAAGGAAGAGGAGAAGAAAAGAAGGAAGAGGGAGAGAAGTAAGGAAGAAAAGGAAGAATAGGAGGAAGGATGGAAGGGACAAAGGAAGGAAGAATGGAATGGAGGAAGAAAGAGAGAATAGAAGGAAGAATAGAAGAAAGAGAGAATGGAAGGATGGACGAAAGGAAGAAAGGAATTGAGGAAGGGCGGTAGGAAAAAAGGATTTAAGTAAGAAAGGACAGACGAAGAAACAGAGAAATAAAGGAAGGAAAAAAGAAAGAAAGTAGAAGGAAAAAAAGAATACGAGAGAGAGGAATGAAGAAAGGGAAGAAAGAACGAGGAAGGAAAAAAAATTCGAATTCCCAACAAAATATCCAAATTTTCCACTTAAGTGATAAATCTTCAACCAGAAAATGAATTCAAAACAAAAACGTGCAACTTGTGAGCTAATTTAACCGAAAATGCGAGATCACAAGGAATAATGTAATCGTTGATATGTCTACCAAAAATATTTTAATTTTGAATTAAAAAGAAAATTGAATCCATCCAAAAAATATGAGTTCGCAGCAGAATAGTTGAATGCTCAACTCAAACAAACCCATTTTCAATCAAAAAACTTACTTTTGATGAAAAAAATCGATTTTCGAACCAACGACCTACTTCTAGGAAAAACGGTTAAAATTAGGAACAGCAAGACTAGTATTATATCTGTGAGAAGATTTTTCAAAAAAATATATAAATATCAAACCAAATGGTTGAATTTTCAATCAAGAGGAATGGATTTTCAGGAAACAAAAGTAAAGAATTTTTACCTCAAAAAATCAATTTTTTACACGAAATGAAAAATTTTCCTGCGAAAAATTCATGGAACTCTTACTGAGAAGAAAGAACAATTTTCAGCAATAAAATTGTATTTTCAACTAAACCAGATCAAAATTAAATAAATAACATGAACTTTGAAACTGAGAAGGAGAATTCTGTAGCAAGTTGTTGAATTTTCAATTAAAATTCATGATCTTCATCTAAACTGTTATGATATTCAACATGGGAATCAAACACCTAGATTGCGATGTCACAGGAAGGATTATCCTACTTGGAGAAATGAATGGCTGGGTGCCTATTGAACGCTAAGGTACAGGCAGGGTGTCATTTGAGGTCAAAGTAGATACAAGTTGTTACGGAGATTCTGAAGAGGCCAGATGTATAAGACTAGGGATGCCTAGTGGAATGATGGAATAGTAGCTAAGAAAAAGCAAGCGTACTTAAGGAAGTTCAATATTAGGAGTAAAAGTAACAGAGAAAAAACCAGGCTAGAAAGGTAAAAGTAGAAAAAATGGTAAGCAAAAATATTAGCTCTGATAGGAGTCCTGGCACTGTGGTAGTCGAAATTAGAAATGCTGATAATCAAATTGTTTGGGATTCGGGCAGAGTAGAATACAGTAGGAAGGATCATCCTTCTCCAAGACATGAATGACTGGGTTAATTTCTAGCGCGGAGGTACATGCAGGTTACTTGGTCATTTTGTAGACCCGAAAACGAACAGATATAGGGAGAGAGACTAGCGAGTGAGAACCGCGGATGCTATAAAATTTCGATGAGAACAGTTTGCCTCTGCCTTCTGGATTTCATATGCAATTGATTCTACGCTGAATCACCATTCTTTCTTTCATAGTTGATGATAAAATAAGAATGTGGGACATCCTCTCTAGATTTTATGGAATGATACCCTAGGCACTTTTGATGCTCAAAAAAGGATTATCCTACTCGGAGACATGAACGGCTGGGTTGAAGTTTATTGCAAAGGCACAGACAGGGTACTTGGTCTTCTCAAAAACCCAAATAAAAACCAAAATTCTTATCCATAATAAGCTCCAGAATATACGTTGAATTCCATTTTCTCAGAATTTACCATGCTGAAATTGCTTTTTAATTGATCTAAAATTGAGAACACATTTTAGCTTTGTTTGCTGCACGTATGTGAGTTGTTCACTGATTCAAGGGATGCTGAAAACCATTTTATGACGCGAGTAGTCTGCAGTTCCATAATTACGAAGTAAACTCGGAAATTGCAAATTACGCGCACAGGACTTGGTAATGTAGGTTACTATTGGGAAAGTAGAGGACGGAGTCAGTTGAGAACAATGGCAGAATCTACATTCATCGATTAGCTTCTTCTCTTACCTCAAGTTTCAAAGCAAAGTGCAAATGCACTTTTAAGTAAAGTTCAGTGCCATTTCAGATTCAAGAAAAATGCTCAATATTAAATTATAGAATCCAATCTTTCACTCCAACTTTTCTCTCACGGAGCAAACAAATAGAATCATCGGAGGGTGACTAAAAATTCTACTGGTTTCATTGAATTATTTCTGCTGCTATTTTTCACTCGAAAAGGAAGTCGAAATATCAGAATGAATATATCTGACTAGTGGCATTTGTTATATTTTATAATTGTCATTTAGCCGACACAATATTTTTTATATAGAGCTGAAGGTCGGAACAAATAGAATGATGTAATCTGGGATTTTTTTATTTCGAACAGAATTAACCGCCAGACCAAAAATAGTTCATTTTTCAATCAAACAGAATGAGTTTTCAACAAAAGAGATAACTCTCGAACCAAAATGCCAGAAAAAAAGAATTATCAACAAAATGAATGGATTTTCAAAAAATTAGTTGAATTAATAAAATTTCCATTATTTTTGGACATTCTTGAAGAGCTCAAGTTTCAATAAAACATATTATTATTCAATCAACTTTTTGAATTGCCAGCTTGAAGAGGTAATTCAAATAGTTGAATTCTCAACCAAGGAGATTATTCTTGAACGAAAAAGACGAATTTTGACTGGAGTCAATAAATTTTAATAAGAATATTGTAAAAAGAACTGAAGCAGTTTAAATTTTATTCCAAAAAATTATTTGGAACAGAAAAAAATTTTCTTCAACCAAAGAATCAAGAAGATGAATTTGAAACCAAATATTCGTATAAATAAAATTTCTAGTAGTTTTCTACATCTTTATTGAGTAAAAGTTTCAAAAAAATAACTGGATTTTCAACCAAATAGTTCAAGTTTCAACATTATGAATTGATTTCCAACCAAATGGTAAAATTTCCAACCGGAAATGGTAATTTTTATAGCTGGATTTTCAACCAAAAAGATTAATTTTGAACAAAAAAAAATGTATTGTGGATTAAGTAAATGAAACTTTAATAGAAATTGCAAAACAAAAAGCGAAACAGTTGAATGTATGGTTGAAAAAATTATTTGGAAGTGGGAGAAAATAATTTCCAACCAAATAATGAAACAGACATCTTCAAAAAAATCAAGTTTCAACAAAATAACTTGATTCTGAACCAAATAGTTCAAGTTTCCACATAATAAATTGATTTCCGACCAAATGGTAAAATTCCCAAACGGGTATGGTAATTTTTATAGCTAGATTTTCAACAAAGGAGATTACTCTTGAACAAAAAAAAATTAATTTTGAATTAAGTAAATGGAATTCCAATAGAAATTGTAAAAAAAGAAGTAAAACAGTTAAATTTATAGTTGAAAAAATTAAATGGGAGTGGGAGTAAATAATTTTCAACCAAATTATCAAACAAATAAATTGGAAAAAAAATTATGAACGTTCAAGCAAGAAAATTCTCAAAAAACTACAAAACAGTTGAATGAATGAAAATTTTAATAGTTATTCACATCCTTAAATGATTGGAAATCCAACAAAATTCATTATTTTTCAACAATATGATTCGATTTCGAACAACATAAATCCATTTTTTCACAAAATAGTTTATTTTCCACGGGGAAAGGTAATTTTGATCATTTAAATCTTCAAGCAACGAGATTACTTTCCAACAAACAAGACCAATTTTTAATAAAAATTGTAAAGCAAGAAGGATAAGGAGTGTTGAATTTCTAGTTTAAAAAATTATCTAGAAGCAGGAAACACTAAGTTTTAACTAAACAATTAACAAAATACAACAACATACAACAAAATACAAAACAGATGAATGAATGAAGTTTTTGATAGTAATTTACATCCTTGAACGGTTGCAAATCCAACGAAATTAATTATTTTTCAATCAAATAGTTCAAGTTTCAACAAAATGAATTGGTTTTCAACCAAAGATTCTAAGGTTCAACAAAATTAATTTATTCCCAACCGAATGGTTGAATTCCCAACTAGAAAAGGTAATTTCAATAGTTGGATTTCCGACCAAAGAGATAACTCATGAACAAAAAAGACGAATTTGGAATAAAGTACATCAATTCCAAAAAAAATTGTAGAATTAGAACTGAAACATTTTGATTCCTTGTTAAGAAAAATTTGGAAGCAGAAAAGAAAGCAATTCTCAACCAAATAATTGAATACAATTATTTGAGTAAATGGAAATAGTTGAATGAATGAATTGTTATTTGTTATATACATTCTTGAATAATGATTTAGGTTTCAACAAAATTTATTAATTTTCAACAAAATGTTTGAATCCTGATTTCAAACCGGTAATTTCAATAGAATACATAAACGTCCACCAAAACAGTTGAATACATGCAATTTTTAGAAGTTATTAACATCTTCAAGAAATTACAGTTTCAACAAAAATTGATTCCCAACAAAACAGTTCAAGTTCCAACGGAATAAATTGATTCTGAACCAAATGGTTCAAGTTTCGACAAAATAAAATGATTTTCAAGCAGACGGTTCAATTTCAATTGGAAAATGTTATTTTCATAGTTGTAACCTCAACCAAGGAAATTTTCTCTGAACAAACAAAGATGATTTTTGAAAAGAATTTCCGTTTTTTAACCAAAAAGTTAAATTCTCAACTAGAATAGAAGAATGGATTTTCACCCAGAAAAAAAACGCAAAAAAAGTTTCATCCTCTCATCCACTGGGTAAGGCTGTCATTTTCAACCACCCAAAATCTCAAAAATCGGTAATTTTTGGTTTGGAAATTAACTATTGGGTTAGAAATGAAACTGTCCCTCGTGAAAATTCGACTTTTTGATCGAGAACGCATCTTCGTAGGTTAACGAATAAATTATCAGGTTCAAAATTCATTTCTTTTGTTAGGAATGTGATATTATGATTATTATAAGCGTTTGAGTGAGGACCGTAAAGCCGTTGACGCTCGGGTAATCTCGTTGCATCCGCGCGAAGACCTTGGTGATACACCAGAGCCCTCTCCATAAGGCGAGGACCGCAGCCACGCTGTTTTCCGATATGTCTGACTTACTGATGCAGTTACTTCCTGTGAGTTGGGAACTGAGAAATTCTTCCAGATTGTTCTTTTTTATCAGAAATTAAGTTTCCTTCGTTGGGAATAATTTTTTTTGTTGGAAATTTATTTGACTCCAAAAAATACGTCTGTTTGATCTCGAAATATCGATAAAAATACTTCACAATGAGTCACGCATTCAGTAAGTGATTTTCTTGACCTACAAAAAGTTTGGAAATCAATTCTTCCCATCATAAATAATTTACAAGAGTTCCATTACCACTTTGAAGGTGATAAAAAAAAATGAAAAAAAATCTGCCCGCTGCGCGGGTACATTCTCATGGCGCGCCGCGCGCGCGGCTCGCAAGCTTCAGCGCGCCTAGGGCGCGCGTCATTCGGAACTCACGCTTCGCGCTCGATAATGTATTCACCTCGCGCTACGCGCTCGGTTTTGTTTACACCTTGCGCTTCGCGCTCGGCTTCATATGAGTTTAATTCAGTTTACAGTGTAATGCATACAAAGAATTATTAATATTGCAAAACTGCTGGGAACTTCCACTTCTATGAAGATTTTTTTTTTCATTTTTGATATTCTTATATTAAGTTTACTTAAGGCTCTACTGGCCCTAGGGAACACATTCTCATTACAATACTCGCCACTGATATTTACATATCGCATAGTTTGGCTACCCAATTTCTCATTGTTTGAGAAGCGTTGTCACGATCAAAAAAAAAAAAAAATATATATATACGCCGTATTGGAAAAAATTTCATGTAAAACTTGCGAAACTTTTCAAGGTGAACAATTTTTCTATAAATTATCTCTTCTTGTCTCTTATTGTGAAAAATTTTTGTTTCTTTCATTTTTTTCATATCTCGCATAGTGTTGCTCAAAAATGGAACTTTTCATTTTTGGTAACATTTTTCTAGATGCAAACAAAACCTATGAATTTGATGAAAAAATGGTGTATATAAAATTTATAGGTCTTTTGAAAATAAATAACTTTTTATCTTAACATTTTTTCACAGCTTGCATAGTTTGAGCGGAAACATGCATTCTTGATTTTCCAAAAAGCGATTCTGATGGATAAAACCTGAACCATTGGTCAAAAATGGCTGGTTAACGAACTCGTCCTTTCTTTCGCGGCGTTAAAAGATTGTGCCAGAGCACAATCCAATATGATCATTTTTTCGAAAGTTATCGAGTTCACA
>WSXT02178764.1:0-21506 GCA_011762715.2 Neuroterus valhalla | reverse complement strand
TTCAACTGAAATGATGAACCTTCAACTAGAATAGTTCAGATTTTGAAAAAAATTTATTTTCAACCAAAAATTACAATTATTCAACGAATTGGTTGAAATTTGAACTATGAAAATAAACATTTTTGGCTTGAAAAATTAACTTTAAACCAAACATAAGAGTTTTCAACTAGATGAATGTTCCATTAAAATGAAAATTTTTGACTGTATAACTTGAATTGTTAACCGTAAGGAAGAATTTTTTAAGAAGAATATTAACTTCCGAAGGAAAAGATATTTTTCTACCAGAAACTCGACATTTCAATATGTATGTATGTATGTTTCAACGGAATAATTGAATTTCCAATGAAAAAAAAAATTTCACCGAATTGTCGAATTTTGAACTTTTAGAAGAGATCAACTTTCCACTAAAAATGGAACAGTTAAATTTTTAGTTGAAGAAATCGATTTTCAACCAAACTGATAAATTTTCAGGTGTAATGATGAATATTCAAGGAGAATACATGTATTTTAAGGGAAAAGATGAATTTTCGACCACAAAGATTAATTTTCTGTAAAAAAGCCGAATTTCCCTCTTAATACACAAATTCTCAAAGAAATTGTTTAATCTTCAAATTCAAAAATCAATGCTCAATTTAATACTTGAATTTTCACCAAAAGAAGATGAACTGATTTTTAACAAAGTAGTTACAAATTCAACCAGAGGTGGATTTTGAATCAAAATAATGCAACTTTATCTTAAAATTTAACTCTCAGCAAACAAGTTTAAATTTCAAACAAGCAGTTGATTTTTCTCCTCAAAAAGCATGATTTTGCAATGAACAATGTAAACAAGTTTTCTTTCATGATTCAGAAATATTTTTTCTTCGGAATATTAATTCTACTCTAAAGATTGCTTGACTTACTTTCTTTATTTAATATTAATAAGAGGGAAAATTGAGACGAATTTTAAATAGGAGGAACGATTTTTTTTAAATTACTCTCTTCTAAATCCGAGTTACAATGAGTTTAAAAAGTTTTCGTTCCATGTAACAAATTTCCTGTTCCAAGGGAAATTATACTTCCTCATTGAAACTCCCTGCGCTAAAATAAAAACTTTAATTTTTTTCTGAAATCTCCTGTCCCAATTCAGATAAATGAGGAAAAGAATATAAAACGTGATAAATACATTTTTTTTTAAATTTAGATGATTAATTTTCCTGTTAGTTTAGACTATCATCAATTTGATTATCAAATTTGAATCAACAAAAAAAATCTCACAGAGCAACAAATTTGCAAAAAAATGTTCTCTCTTATTTCAACAAAATATGTGAATTTTCAACGAAATTATGTAATATATGATATAAAAAAAAATAATTTTCTTCGTATAAGGAAAAAAATGGAGTTAAATGTTATCCGACAGTTACTAGAATGTATTTTTTGATTTTCAAGCATAATAACACGAATATACCCATTCCAAGTATTACTGATGTAGAAAAAAATATAATTTCCGCAGAAAAATATCTTGTGTTACATTACTGCAACTGCGAAAAATGTCATTAAATTGCTCTTTCCTTCTGGGTTTTGCAAGATCGTTACGTGAGCACTGAATACATAAAAGTTAATGACTTGAATGATTTTGCTTGTCAAGCATTCTACCCTTCACCATGCTGCATCAGGTCCGGTATTTCACTCAAAGCTTAGAGTTAAGCTCGTCTTAAATCCGATTCTTGTCAGCTGATTGGCTCAATTGAGTCTTGAACTGAGTTCGACTTTTCAGCTTGCTTTTCAGTTTGCTCTTCAGTTTGAATTGAAATGCTCTCTTATAAACGCACATATATTTATTCCATGAATAATATAATAATAATATATTTATTTTTCGCTTGTATCAATTTTTTAGTATTTTTCTTTCTGTAATTGCCCATTCAAGTAGAATTTTAATTTAGCATTTACCTAGCCCCATACTTTTATTTTTCCACATAACAGGATTTCCTAATTGGTAGTGTAATTGAATCAACATTTCTAACGCCATAAGAGCAGTCCCTTAAATTCCAATTATCTTTAATCTAATACTTTATCTACAAGACGCGAACATAGGAACATAAAGTGAGAAACTAGAAGCTTCAGAAGTTACCAGATAAGTTCTAATGATACCGATTATTCTACATATGTAAATATATGGTATAGAAACCCTCACCTTTCCTCAAGCTGCACATATAATACAATCACCAACTCGAATTGCGAGGTTTTTAACATCCAATGAACAAAGTATAATTCGCCTTGATCTTTGCAAAGGGAATACGATCTTATCATGTGAGAACGGTGTAAGGCCATTTTTGTTGAAATAAAACGATTGTTTACCGCGAAATGTCCTATAGATTCGGGTTAGTTAGACAATTAAAAATTTTACCGTAAAAATACGAAAAATTGCCACTTTCTTTTTATGAATAATTAAAAAGAGATCTTATCATTTAATGAAAGAAATGTATTATTCCTTCAATCGGATTTTGAACATTTTCAAAAATGTTTATACCTTATGAGAGAGAGAAATGCAATTTTTTTCCATCATAAGAGAAAACTTTTGCAAATTTGTTGCTCTTTCAGATTTTTGGAGCTGATTGAATAATCGAATTGATGATAGCCCAAGCATACAGAAAGACTTATGCTTTCATTTTTTTTTTCTTTCAAAAAAAATATATTTATCGCGTTTTATTTGCTTTTTCTCATTCATCTGACTTAGGATAGCAAATTTTTAAAAATAATTATAGTTTTCACTTTAGGACAGGAAATTTTAGTAGATAAATATAATTTCACTCAGAGCAGGGAATTTTTCACATGGAACCGTAACTTTTTAAAAATAATTATTATTCGGATGTAGGAGAGGAATTTTTAAAATTCGCTCTTACGATTCAAAATTTTTCACACTTTGGAAGTCCCCTCTTGTAAATTTTGAATGAAAAAGGTACTTCGAAAAAGAATAGAAGAAATATTCCTGAATTATAATATAGATAGATTGTTCCTTCCGAATTCATCCTTTTTTAGTTAGAAAATCAACTGCTTGGTTAGAATTTGAACTTTGTTGTTGGATTTGTTGTTGAAGGTGCATTATTTCAATTTCAAATTCACCTCTGGGTGAAAATGTCACTACTTTTTTTAAAATCAAATCATCTTTTTTGGTGGAAATTTAAGTATTTAGTTGAACATCCATTTTTGAATTTGAAATTAAACTATTTTTTTTAGAATCTTTATACTTTGTTGAAGAGTTGCCTTTTTTGTAGAAAATGAATCTTTATAAGTAAAAAATCAATCTTTTTCGCGTAAAATACATCCGTTCCAGTTGAAGATTCAACATTTTACCTATACACTCATCTGTTCACTTAAAAATTATATTCTTCGACTGAAAATTCAAGTGTTCCATTATTGATGGAAAATGAATCTTTCTTATTTCAAAGTTTAACAATTTCGATTAAAATTTGTCGTTTTGAATAGGAAACTCAATTATTTGGCGTGAAATTCACATATTCTGTAAAAAAAAAAACGATTTTTTGGTGGAAAATGATCTTTTTCTTCGGTACTCAATTTTCTTTCTTATTATTTCAATGTTTATGCCAACATTGATACTATTCCATTTTGGTTGGAAATGATCATTTTCATAGTTCGAAATTCAACCATTTCGTTGAAAATTTGTTTATTTTGGTTGAAATTTATTTTTGGTTGAAAATTCAACTATTCTTGTTTAAGGTCCATCATTTCAGTAAAAAATTCGTCTTCCTGGCTCTAAATTCAACTACTTCCGTTAAACATTTATAATTTTTTTTTTTAAATTCGTCATTTTGTTTGAAAATGTAACAATTTTTTTGTAAGTTAATATTTATTCGAATGGAAAATTTCATAGATGTCGTTAAAAATTCATTTGTTGGGTTGAAAATCAATGTTTCTGAATCAAAAATTTGAGCATGTATTCAAATTTTGATTCACAATATATCGTCTTTAGTAAAACTTGATTTATCTGTTCTAGAATGTAGCTTCTTCAGTTAAAGATTCTTTATTTTATTCGAAAATTCCTATTTTTGGTTGGAAATTGGTTTTTTAAACTAAAAATGATACTGTTCTATTTTCTCTTGAAAATCTTTATTTTTCAGTTCGTAATTGAAAATTTTTTTTGGAACATAGTATTTTTTGACAAGAAATTAATCTCTGTATTTGAAACTCAATCTTCTTGTTTGAATATTCACCTTTATAACTGAAAATTGAAATGCTTCAGTAGAATATTTATCATTTCTCTTTGAAAATTCATCTTCTTGGTTTGAAATCTACTGATTCAGCTGAAGATTTATAATATTATTTGTAAATTGAAGTGGTCCAATTTTTTTAGAAAAATGACTTTTTGTGTGGAAGATTAGAGTTTTTTTTTTAAATTAATTTATTTTTCAATGTTTGTTCTGTTGTGTTGAAGGATATTAATAATGATAATGTTCATCTGGCTCTTATTTTTATTATTCATTTTATCAACTTCTTTTATCTCAACCGTCGACGCTTCAAAATCTGGGGTCTTGTAAAAAATATGTGGGTCCATGTTTGAAGTTTTTTGGATAAGTGATAAGATACAAATTTCTGTCGAAATGTTTATGATTTTCGATGGAAATTTGAATAATCAACTTAAAAGAATTGATATTTTTACAATCGCAAAAAAGTCATATTTTTCAAAAACGAATTTAAGCTTGTGCTTATCTAATAATGAGGAAATAAATTCAAAATTCTTTGAATGATTCGGCGGGGATCATTTCTTAGTCATACATTTTTTATGCAATTATTTCAAAATTCTGCAAGCTTTTGTTCAATAAAAAATTTAGGAATTTGCTTTTGATTCTAAAGCTTCCTAGTTTTGATCCAGAGCAATTTTATTCTGAAGTTATGTTGCATTATTTAGGCTTTCAATTTTGGATAGTTTAGTTTCAAAAGTTTGAATGTATCAATTGGTAAGGGTTTTAATTAAGTACAATGTTTTTACATTAAAAAGTGACAGGGAAAAGGCTTCAAATTTTTGCAAAAAAACTAAAAATATTGAATTTTCAAACATATATAATCATATACAACGTTTATGAATGTAATTAATATTTTGAACTATTTTAATTGATATTTGTTCAATTTGTATAGTCCGGTTTTTGACAGTACTGAATTATTTTTAAACAAAATATACTGTACAATATATAAACAAAAATGTATTTCAACGCTACTCTTAGTATTGCAGAGAAAAATGTTTATTACTGAGCAATATCAGTTTCAGTTTTCTAGTTCCATAATTTCTAATCTTCGACACCATTTGCTTTCGCAACAATATTTTTGGGGGTCTACGGATTGAAGAGAATTCTGAAAGCATTGTAGTAAATAAAAATGATAATTGACATCAATGTCAAATAAGATCTAGGGAATGAAATACAACTGAGAGATATTTACAACTTGGATTCCATCACACTATATTCAAAATTATCTACTCACTTATTTCTTATGATGAGCTCATAAATGAACAATAACTTGATAAATAGTCCTACTTCATATATTAATCATGGAAATAAATAGCATATTTCACTGCTAATTCTTTACTCGGTGTAACACTTCTGTTCAGTCTCATTTTTTATTAATGCGCTTCCAGTAGAGAGCGAGGGTGAATATTTTATGGTGTAGTGTAATTTTTTCCAACTCTTCTTTACTTTTTGAATATTTCAAGTTCTTCAATTTTCCATCCAAGTGTTCAAGATTTTTTCTCACGCTCTGAGCTTCACCATGCAACACCCCTAAACATCATTTATTGAATCCAAATCAGTAATACTCACAAGTATTGTCTTTGGCTTCTTTTTCGAATATCTCAAACGATGTTTTGTTATTTTTGGATTTTCTATGACTCATCGAACGTGGATAAAAAATTAATGTAGAATAACAGCGAGTAAACACTTAGCTGAGCAAGGTTAACAAAATATGTTCGTATTTGATCAATCACAAATTGACGTAAAGTTCAAGCTTAATATTCGTAAAGATTTTGTGCCCAATTTGGTACAATGAAACCAACTCTGTTTAATTAAACGCCTTCTCGATTCAAGTTCTCGAAATTCAACGTTTCGAAGTTTTCCAATCTCTGAAAATGATGCAATTACAATATGAATGCAATTGCAACTTATCCAGTTTAAGTTTTGAATGTTCCCTTTTATGTGAAATTTAAAACGTGAATTTTTTTTTCTTTTCAACACATCATAATTGAAAGTGTCCAGAATTGAACCTTCTCGAGTGAGGTTCTCAAAATTAAACAATTAGAAATTTGGGAGCCCTGAAAGTGACACAACTATATTAATTGATCCAATCCAAAATTTTAATGGTCCTAAATATGCAAAATTTCATCTCAAATTCAAACGATTTATAATTAAAATTGTCCACAATTGAACCTTCTCAAATCCAGTTCTTAAAATTCAAAATTTTCAAAATTTTGAAGCTCTGAAAATGAAACAATTATAATTTTATTTAATTTTTATTTAATTTTATTTTATTTAACAAGATTTAACAATTCAAAATTTGGAAGCCCTGAAAGTAAAACAACTATAATTGATCCAATACAAAATTTTAATGGTCCTAATTATGTGAAAGTTCAATTAAAATTCGAACCATTCATAATTAAAACTGTCTACAATTGTGTTTCATGTTTTCCCTTTATACAAACAATTTTCAAGTAAAAACGTCCAGAGTTCCCGATTCCAGTTCTCAACATTCAAGAATGCAAAATTTTGAAGCTCTGAAAATGGAGCAATTACAATAATTGATCCCATTTAAACTTTCAGTAGTCCCAATTATGTAAAATTTCAAATGTGCCTCGATTTTTTTCCAAATTTAAACAATTTTCAATCAAAATTTTCCAGAACTTTTGAGTCCTCTTCTCAAAATTAAAAAATTCAAAATTTTGGAGCTCTGAAAAATGAAAAAATTAAGATTGTTCTGAAACTCTCATTTTCAATGGTTATAACCATGTAAAATTTCAAACATACATTTATTTTTCTTTTTTAATTTGGATAATTTATAATTGGAAGAGTTCAGAATTAAACCTTCTCGGGTCAAGTTCTCGAAATTGAACAATTCAAAATTTGGAAGTCCTAGAAATAAAACACTTACCAATGTAATGCATTTAAATGTATATAATTCAAATTTTAAGATGTTCTTAAATATGTGAAATTTTAAATGTACATCCAAACATTTTATTTCAATAATTCATAATTGAAAATGCACAGAATTGAACCTTCCCGAGTCCAGTTTTCAAAATTTAACGATTCAAAATCTCTTATTTGAGCAGTTTGTAAGAATTTCTAACAGATTCCTGCAGGAGACTGGTGACCTCCTTAGTGTACAACTTAACCAATAATAGTTCGTTTACAATGATAAAGAGTAAACGAGTTAGGCTTACCCCGAAAGGGATTTGGCTCAATGGTATAATAATAATTATCATTATTGAAAATTGAACTATTCATTTAGAAATTAAATTATTTTTGTGCTTAAAAATTCAACTTTTTTGCTGATAATTCGTCTTCTTGATTTGGACATTAATGTATTTTGGCCTAAAAATCCATCTTTTTGGTAGAAATTCAACTTCTTGATAGGAAGTTCATCTTTCCGTTGGAGAATTTAACTATTTCGTTGTAAATTTGTCATTAATAAGAAAATTTAATTACCTATTTTTTTCTACTTTTCAATGAAGCAAAATCATTTTAAACAAAGTTCGACTAACTCTTATTTGAGCAGTTTGTGAGAATTTCTCACAGTTTCTTGCAGGAGACTGGTGCCTTCCTCAGTGTACAACTTAAGCAATAATAATTCGTTTACAATGATAAAGAGTAAACGAGTTACGCTTATAATAAATAATAATTAATTGATTCTAAAAAATATACTGGCCTATTCAACCAAAAAATTTAACTACTTGAAGCTTCGCTTAAAACGACCAAAGAATTGGGTTGGGTCAAAGAAATATTTTTTTGTTAATATAATAAGCATATTCTATGGTTAAACCAACAAAAATTTGATTAATTCAACCAAATCGTTTTATTATTCCATTGTAGATTTATCCATTATACCATAATACATATAAATCATGGCAATTAGATTACCCCACGACGTAATACCATGAATTAAATCACCGTTCAAGAGTCAAGCTGACTTATGATCGCCTACGTAGGTGTGATTATACTTTTCAAACGGAAGAAGGATTGAATCTGTCCTTCAGATATCCTAGACCGTTTGGTGCTTTCAAATGTACGCTCTATACGTTTGTTGTTGAAATACGTCACTTATGCTAAAAAGGCATGACAGCGAGCATTGCTTATTCTTATTGTGCTTGATACGCCCTTTTGGAGCTTGTTCCATTTTATGGCTTAATATGCCTCCGAAACGATTACTTACTTTTATTACCACTTTATGACCCGTTCGAAACTCTATGCCTGGTAAAAAATGCCTCCTTTCGAACCTGCTTCTATAATAAAAAATAAATCTTGCTTAACAAAGCATGAGAGTGACTTTTTTTGGTACTGGAAGTATTTCTGGATTTTTGGAAATGAAAGTAAAAGCACTTAGAGTAAGAAAAAACAGGCAAAATTTACCACACCTTAATTTTTCTCAACCCCGAAAAAAAAGGGAAACCCTGCATCTATTCTTTTCTACTCGACATTATGACATTGTGAATCAAAAAGAAATCTTATCATTTAATTTGAAGAATAAAACGTTCCTTTAATCTGATTCTCAAAATATTTAAATATATTTATACGTCATAAGAGGAAGAATTTTATTTTTTTCCATTAAAAGGAAACGTTTGCAAATTTGTTGCTCTGTGAGATTTTTTTAGTTTAATCAAATTTTATTCGAATTAATGATAACCTAAAAATACAGAAAGAATTATTGTTTAAATTTTTCCAAAAAAATGTATTTATTACCTTTTATTTGCTTTTCTTCATTTATCTGACTTGGGACAGGGAATTTCTGGAAATAATTATAGTTTTTATTTAAGGGCAGGGATTTTCAGTGAAGAAGTATGATTTCACTTGGAACAGGGAATTTCTTACATGGAGCGGGAGCTTTCAAAACTAATTATAATTTGGATTTAGAAGAGAGGAAATTTAAAAAATTTGATCGTTCCTCCAATTCAAAATTCGTCACAATTTTAAAGTCAGCCCTTCTTGATTTTAAATAAAGAAAGTACTTGAAGCAGTCATTGTTTCATTTTTAGTGCAAAATGAAAGTGGCGAATAATCTAATCGGAGATTAACAATTTCAGTTAAAACCTCATTTCTTTAGTTGGAAATTTTATTATTTTGTCGAAAATTTCTTCACCTTGTTTGATTGAGAATTATTTTTTTCCTAAAAAAAAAAGGTAACTATTGCATTGTTTGATGAAAATTGATATCTCCTACTTGGGAAAGAACTTTTTATTTGGAAATTCATCTATTTGGTGGAAGATTCAACTATTTTGTTGGAAAATCTTAATTTCTCGAAAATTCAACTGCTTGGTTGGAAGTTGAAATAGTTTGTTGAAAATTCACCATTTGTTGTTGAATATTCATCTCTTTGATAGGAAATAGGTTTAATTTTTTGTTGCAAATAGTTTTCTAATAGAAATTTTACCTAATCCCTTTTCAACTCAAAATTGAACTATAAGGTTGTACATTCATGAATTTTGTTCATAATTTTTTTGTTGGTCGAACATTATTTTTTTCTAGTTGAAAGATAATTTTTTTGATGATAGAATAAACAATATTTGTTTAAATCTTTATTTATTCGTTGCATATTGATTTTTTTCATCGGAAATTCATTATTTTAGTTAAAATCTAATTTCCTTGGTTCGAAATTTTATTATTTTTCAAAATTGTCTCCACCTTGTTTGCTTCGGAATTCGTTTTTTCCTGAACAAAAAACGTAAGTATTGGATTTTTTGCTGAAAATTGATATCTCCTATTTGAAAATGACCTTTCTAGTTGAAAATTCAACTTTTTTATAGAAAACTTATACAAAAAAATCGATTTTTTTGGTAGAAAATTAAATTTTTTCCGGGAGTTAATATTCTTCTTCAAAAATACTTCTTTACAGTTAACAATTTGAGTTATACAGTCCAACATTTTTCATTATAGTCGAGCATTCATCTAGTTCAAAACTCTTATGTTTGGTTTAAAATTAATTTTCCGAGCCGAAAATGTCACTATTCCATTTTTGTTTGAAAATTTTCATTTTCATAGCTCAAATTTCAACCAATTTGTTTAAAAATTGTATTTTTTGTCAAAAATTGAACTATTCTAGTTCAAGGTTCATCATTTCAGTTCAAAATTCGTCTTTGTTATAAAAATGGAATGATTTGTTTGAAAGTTAGTTTTTTTTTTGTTATAAACAATTTTCCTAAACTGAAAATTCAACTTTTTCCCTTTGAAAATTCCATAGTTTCAGTAAAAAATTAATATTTTTAGTTAAACATCTATTTCTTTCAATTTAAAATTTGAGTATTCAATTTCTCGTTGACAATAATTGTCAGTAAAAAGTGAGAGTTAATTTATCTGTTTGATAACTCCTTCAGTTGAAGATTGTTTTAGTATAATACTCTTATGCTTGGTTTGAAGTGGTCTAATTAAATATTTATCTTTTCATTTGAAAATTCATTTTCTTGATTTAAAAATGAACTATTTTGTTGGAGATCTGTTTTTTTTTGTTATCGTAAATTGATTTTTCTTAATTGTAAAATTATCTTTTCCAATTTTTGTAAAGAAATTATATCTTTTGTTAAAAATTTAAGTTTCTTTTCAAAATTGGTTTATTTTGCAATGTTTGATCTGTTGTGTTAAAAGATGTTTAGAATGAACCTTAGTAATAAAAATAAATGTATGCGTTTTGCGACAAATATAAATATGTTACTTCTAGTTGACCGGGAAAATCCAAAAACTTGACCGTGAAGAACCGGAAAATGACCAGGAATTCGGAATCGTCCGCCAAATCGCTACCGTTTTCGTATCGTCTTCGATACCATAAAAGTTTTTCGATAATTACTTGAGTTCTTTTAAGGTTATTTATATGGAAGTTTAATTTGTCTCTCAAAAACGGCTATACCACACTTGAAAAAATCAGTTTCCGTACGATCACTGAATTTAAGTAGCGTTGGGCGCGGTTAGTACTTGGGTGGGTAACCGTCCGGGAATACCACGTGCTGTTGGCAGAAATGTGGCAGGAGACTGGTGCCCTCCTCAGTATTGAACATCAATTAATAATTACTCTCACGTGTTACACTTACCCCGAAAGGGATTTTGGCATAATGGCATGAAAATTATAGTTGGAAACTGTAAGCATTCTTGATAAAATGTCCAAGAATAAAGGCGTTTTGTTGATTATATAAGAATACATTGCAGAAAAAGTGCACGTAATATTTGTTTTATTTAAACAAAAAATAATTAATATTTTGCGAAGTTGATAAAAGAAAATAGGAAAAAATTGGAAACGTATAATCTCTATGAAGACAATAATGAATATGGAATCGTGCTATACTGGACTTATTTTGTAAATGAAAAGAAAGAAAGGCCATTATTTGTAAAAAAAGATTGACGTTAATTGGAAACTAAAGGGGATCTCTTTGATGGTACTAAGTTTTCATATGTCTCACTGTGAAGCAATGTATTTCTTAACATCTCTTGAGATTCTTAAGATTCACCAAGATTTTGGAGGTTTTGAAATATCCGGAGATCCTCGGCAAGATTCGAAACTGCGCAATTTCCGAAATCTTAAGAATCGTAATCTGATTTTCGTAATTCTGAATTTCTAGTTTTCTATATTTTTGTACCAAATTTTCGAAGCAAACAGTCCCTCAGATTTCATGAATGTTTCAATAAAACATTAATATAATTAAAATTGGAAAAACTTCAAGAATGATTGATAACCAGGTGGTGTGATATTCGTGATCGGCAAATGCAGTTCTGATTCATATTTTATGACTTCATTTTGTGATAAAGGATAATTCTTCGCGTGTGGCTAAATAATTGTTTTCCTCACGACATAAATTGTGTATGTTTATATTATCTTAATATTCCCATTTCTATACACTTTTTCGGGACAAATTAGAAGGAGACATCTTAAGATTGGTCTGGGGAAGAATATGACCGGGAAAAAACCGGGAACTATAAATTGCCTGATCACTAAACACCTTGTATCTTCTCCTTCGGTTTCTGTGAATTCCTCAAATGACGTCAAACAACTTCGCCATAGTGACTTCACATGAGCAGATGACGTCAACTCATTTCATTGGAATAGAAATTTCTTTCAAACACAATTTCTAATAGGTTCTTCTTTTTTTGTCTGTTCATCTTCAAATTCGTAGAAAAAGAAATAGCTTTCCTATTGAACTTGAATATTGCCTTATCGCCTAGAACGTAGCATCCAGAACATATTATCCTCCAATCTATTACTGCTTCTTCAAATTACTCTACAATTAAAATGTAGAAAAAAAGCAGTCTTCGCGACGTAATCTTAATTTTCTCATCGACAAGAGTCACGAGACGAGTTTCTCTTACAGAGGCTTGAAAATGAAGAGAAATTTTCCGGAAACCCTAGAGATTCAGATTACTTAATATCGTCATATCTCAAAAATCTGTTCATGGAAAAAATGGATAAGAAACACACGGATAGTTGCAGCTTCCAGGAAAGATTATTTCCATAATAGTTACCGCCTATCGATGATACAAATCGCGAAATCGGCTCTGGGGCTTATAACTCATTGAGAATAAATTAAAGTTATCGATTAGCGATCGAGTCTGCTTTCTAGACATACTAATTATCACCGCCTCGTGAAAGGGGCTCTTGCTCACGGTACCGTTCATCTGACAAATCAATTAGTATTCGTGAGGCAACGTCCCCGGCACCATGCGATTAATCGATTTTGATGATTGACCATTATTCGAACTATATCGAAAAATTCGAGGAGCTATTTTCTCAAATTATAGGATCTGTGTTTGGTGAGAAAAAATAGTATCAGATACAGGGTGGCGACTTGACCGGGAAGCCGGGAAAGACCGTGAAGTGCCCGGGAATGTTAATGGCCATGGAAATACCGGGAGTTTTAGTGACCAAGGAAATGACCGGGAATCTTATTTACCAGGGAAATACCGGGAATGACCGGAAATTTTATTGAACAGAGAAATACCGAGAAATGACAGGGAATTTTATTGATCAGGGAAATACCGAGAAGTGACAGGGAATTTTATTGACCAGGGAAATACCGAGAAATGACAGGGAATTTCATTGACCAGGGAAATACCGGTTAATGACCGGGAATTCTATTGGACAGGGAAATACCGGGAATTTTATTGACCAGGGAAATACCGGGAACTGACCGGGAATTTTGTTGACTAGGAGAATACCGGTAAATGACCGGAAATTTTGTCGACAGAGAAATACCGGGAAATGACCGGGAATTCTATTGACCAGGGAAATACCGGGAGATGACCGGGGATTTAATTGAAAACCCGCAAATTTACTTGACTTAACGTAGACAAATGAAAATTTTACCAGAAAACTTCAAGAAATGACCGCTTTCTTTTTATGAAATAAAAGAGATCTTATGATTTGATTTGAAGCATGTAAATTTCCTTTAGTGTGATTCTAGAATTTTTAAATACTTTATCAGAAAAAGAGTTTGTATTCTTTTCTATTATAAGAAACTTGTTGCTTGCATCTTTAAGTTGAATTCTCAACTACTTAATTGAAAGAAAAACTCTTTTTTTCACCTAAAAATTTATCAGTTTTGTTGAAAATTAATCTGTTCAACTGAAAATTTAAATCTTTCATTTTTAGTGGAAAATTGATCTTTTCTAGTTGAAATTCAAACAATTTGGATGAAAATTTGTCTTTTTAAATTGAAAATCCAATAACTCCGTTGTGGAATCACATATTTAGAAAATCGATATTTTGGAAGAAAATGATCTTTTCCTTCGAAATCGAGTTTCCTTGTTTAAAAATCCTTTTTACGGTTACCATAATAGTTATACAGTTAAAAATTTGTTATGTTTTTCGAAAACTCATCTATTTGAAAACACTATTTTTTGTTCAAAAATTAATTTTTGAAGCAAAAAACGTTATTATTCCACTTTTTGGTTTGAAATTATTATTTTTCTATTTTAAAATTCAACCATTTTGTTGAAAAACTGTATTTTTTGGATGGAAATCAATTTTCGGTAAAAAATTCAGTCATTCTACTTGAAGACTTTCGTTTGAAATGTGACCTTTTTGTATAAAAATGTAACAATTTGATTGAAAGTGTTTTTTTTTCGTTCTAAGCTAGTTTCTATTGTTATAAGTAATTTTTTAAACTGGAACTTCAACTTATTCCGATTGCAAATTCCATAGTTGTAGTTGAAAATTCATTTACGTGGATAAACATGAATTTAAAAAATTTTTCAATTCCAGCATCTAAACTTCTGTTGATAATTCATCCTGTTTCGTAAAAATTGGATTATCTGTTTGAGAATTCAACTCCTTCAGTTGAAGATTCTTTGTTGTAGTTGAAAACTCTATGTTTGGTATAAAATTGTTTGTTATTTTTACCTGAAATGTTACTGTTCCATTTTCGGTTTAAAATAAATATTTTTTCAATTCGAAATTCAACTATTTTGTTGAAATATTGTATCTTTTGGTAGAATGTTAATCTTTCTATTTGGAAATTATTCTTTTTGTTTGAATATTCACCTTTATGGCTGAGAATTGAAGTGCTCTTGTTTAATATATATGTATATATATTTATAGTTGAAAATTCATCTTCTTGGTTTGAAATTCAACTGTTCCAGTTGAAGATTTATAATATTATGTAAAAATCAACCACTTTTTTTGAAGAATGAACTATTTGTTGAGTATGCGTTATTGCTTTGTTATCGGATATTGCTTTTTTTGGTTGTAAGTTGAATTGTTCCAATTTTTGTAGAAAAATTATATTTTTTCGTGGAGAGTAGTTTTTTTCCAAATTAATTCATTTTGCGATGTTTGATTTGTTGTTGTAAAGGATGTTTACAATGAAGGTCATAAAAAGAAAGAAATGTTTACGTTTTGTGACAAACATGAATGTGTTAATATTAGTTGACCGGGAAAATGGTTAAAATTGACCAGAAAAAAACCGGGAAATTGAAATCGTCCGCCAAATCGCGTAGCAGTACCAAACATGAGGGAAATATTTATCATAATTATTTGACTTCATTATACGGTTCCGTGGTTGTTATGTGGTCCTATCAACAAGTCTTGAGAATTCGATCGATAGATTATTGGATTCATTCATGATACGAATTCACTGATCCATAAACACCTTTTATGGCTCAGTAACTTTGGTATAACAGTGGTCGAATTTCGTGCATCGGATATGAACGTGCTTTGTTTTAACTACATTGTATCTGGCTAAGGTTCAGTCGGGTCAATTAATGACTATTCATAGTGCACTTCAGGTATCAAATCTGATTTACGTTACCTTTGAAAGTGGGCACATAACTTTTCTTAATGTCGATTTTCTGCATCGATATGATTCGGTACATATTCATGTTCTAAATTAATATTCTTTCTTTATAAGCTGATTAGAATATTGCTTTGTTTAAACAGACAAAAATGTCTTCACAATATTTTTCAAATCTTCAAATATTTTCCTCCAAAACATGCTCGAAAACTGCTTGACGTTGCTGTTCATTGATCGAGAGAAAAAACTCCTGGAGTGGGGGAAAAAAATTGTTACAGGGCACAGTGGTTCAAAACCCCAAAAAGGTGTCCAATATTAGAATCTCGATATTTCACTTCGCTGTAATACCCATATACGGTTTCTGAGGTCGCTGATTTCTAAAATGAAGTAAAAAATTCAAAATAGTGGACCCAAAATGGCAGACATTTTTATCAAATTTGCCATGCATTTACTTGAAAATGAGTATTACGGGTTTTGGGATCGCTGATTTCGAAAATCTTGTAAAAAATCCCAAATTCGAAATGGCGGACCCAAAATGGAGGATGTTTTTCTGAAATTTGCCACATTGAGTGAGTTTTTGGTAGGAAAAGTTTGTGCGACATGGAAAATGCTCTTGAAGTTACGTACATCAAGAATAAGTAATGAAATATGTATATTTCGCAAACATGTTTACGATGTGTGCGATAAAATGCAGAGGAAAAATTTATCTTCTTTTGTACTCGATTTACAAGTTCACTTTGAGAATTCTTTTTTTTCCTGGGAGTTCCTGTGTCCAGATTCGTTGTTTCTATTGCGTAAAGGGTCTACTTTTCGAACCCGTTTTCACTTGCTGCCCCGAGCTGCCCCATTTCAAGAAAAGTCATTTTTTAGAAACATGTCCGACATTCTGGATCCACCATTTTGAATTTTGGATTTTTGCCTCAATTTTCGAGATAAGCGACCCCATAAACCCTTTAATACTAATTTTCAAGTGAATGCATGTCAAATTTTAGAAAAATGTCCGCCATTTACAGTCCGTCATTTTTAATTTTCGCATTTTCGAAATCAACGACCCCAAAAACCCATTTTTGAATAAATGCATGGCAAATTTTAAAAATATCAGCCATTTCGAATTTTTGATTTTCGACTTCATTTTCGAAATCAGCTACCCCAAAAACCCCTTAACACTCATTTTCAAGTAAATTCATGTCAAATTTTAGAAAAATGTCCGCCATTTTGAATTTTGGATTTTTGACTCCATTTCCGAAATCAGCGACCCCAAAAATCCCATTATTCTCATTATCGAATGAATGCAGGGCAAATTTTAGAAAAATGTCCGTCATTTTGAATTTTTTATTTTTTACTTCATTTTCGAAATCAGCTACCCCAAAAACCCCTTAACACTCATTTTCAAGTAAATTCATGTCAAATTTTAGAAAAATGTCCGCCATTTTGAATTTTGGATTTTTGACTCCATTTCCGAAATCAGCGACCCCAAAAATCCCATTATTCTCATTATCGAATGAATGCAGGGCAAATTTTAGAAAAATGTCCGTCATTTTGAATTTTTTATTTTTTACTTCATTTTCGAAATTAGCGACCCCAAAAACCCCTTACTACTCATTTTGAAGTGAATGCATGGAAAATTAAGAAAAAAATGTCCGCCATTTTGAATTTGGGATTTTCGACTCCATTTTCGAAATCAGCGACCCCAAGAACCCCGTTTTACTCATTTTCAAGTAAATGCATGGCAAATTTTAGATAATATTTGCCATTTTGAATTTTGGATTTTTGACTTCATTCTCGATATCAGCAACCCCAAAAACCCCTTAATACACATTTTCAAGTAAATGCATGGCAAATTTCAGAAAAATGTCCGCCTTTTCGAGTCCGCCATTTTGAATTTCGCATTTTTTACTTCATTTTTGAAATCAGCGACCCCAAAAACCCCTTAATACACATTTTCAGGTGAATGCATGGCAAATTTTAGAAAAATGTCCGCCTTTTTGGGTTCGCCATTTTGAATTTGGGATTTTTACTTCACTGCCGAAATCAGTGACGCTAAAAACCCCTTAATACTCATTTTCATGTAAATGCATGGAGAATTTTGAAAAATATCCGTCGTTTCGGAATTAGGATTTTTGACTTCATTTTCGAAATCAGTGACCCAAAAAACCCCATAATTCTCATTATCAAGTAAATGCAGGGCGAATCCCAGAAAAATGTTCGACATTTTGAATTTTGGATTTTCGACCTTATTTTTGAAATCAGTGACACCAAGAACCCCTTAATATTCATTTTCAAGTGAATGCATGACAAATTTCAGGCAAATTTCCGACGTTTTGGGTCCGCCTTTTTGAATTTTGGATTTTTGACTCCATTTTCGAAATCAACGACCCCAAAAATCCCTTAATACTCATTTTGAAGTGGATGCATGGAATTTTTTTTTAAATGTCTGCCATTTTTCGTCCGCCATTTTGGGTCCGCCATTTTGAATTCTGTATTTTTTACTCTATTTTCGAAATGAGCGACCCCAAAAATTATTTATGGGCACTCGAACGGAGTGAAATATCGAGATTCTAATTTTTGGAATTTTGCAGAGATAAAAATACTCGAAGGCAGCTTCCCTCCTGTTACAATTTTTAAGAAATTCGCATTTTCTGCACATTTGTATTGTAAGAAAATTGTATGCACCACGAAAAGAGGCATTTTCCGTATCGCGCGACAAAAATTAATTTTTTTCACCAAAGATGCATAATTTACTAATAATATGCCGTAACCTATTAATGGATACATTTGTTCCTGAAAGAAATTCTTTTTTAACTTTCTATAAAAAAAATGTCCTCTTTATTAAATTTTTGTCATTTTTCATCTTTTTCAGACTACCAGTTTCCAATCGACGTATCTGGCGTAGCCAAGGACCACCCTTTTTTGGAAACGGATTCTTTGCAAAGTCTTTTCAGGCGGTTGCATGCGCTGAATCGTTGCGCCAATTTGAAGTTGGACACACATCACACACATCATCATCATCATCACCACCACCACCACAATACCAGTCATAGCAAAAGCGTGAGTGATACTGATGTAATGATTTTACAGAAACTATTCCGTAATTCTTGTAGGCGTTCTCGATGACAAACTAGTCTCCCACGAGGTCTTTTCTTCCCGAAGGACACCTCCAAGTTTTCTGTTTCTGTGAATAATTTTAGAGCATTAGATATGCTAAAATCCTTTTCAGAAATTCTTATATGGAACTGTTTATTACAAGGAGGAGGTCTTTCAACTCATTCAATGCTACTAGAATGATGAGGTCCGGTAAAAATAATTTAATCTTCAGAAGCATGTAAAACCATCTAACCTTGAAAGTGATTCAAATAGAATAACATGACCATGAAATACATTAGCTGAAACACCTGTAAAAGACATTTATTTTCAAATTTATTTCATAGTAGAAATCATTTAAAGTCTTCTCTAATAATTTCAATAATTTACGTAAATGTGAACATTTATATTTTGAAAACAATTCAATTTTAAAACCATTTATATTATAAACATCCAAACTTCAAAACGATCAAAATTGGAAAGATGCCAATTCAGAAGCTTTTTCATTTTGGAGATTCAAAATGCTATTGCTCAATATTTATTTTTGAAGAAAAATGTTTATTTTAGCGGGAAGAAAATTGAAAGCATACAATATTGTTTGTCTGTTGCCGATTATAGTAGGACAGTTAAGTAGGTCAAATCTTTCTGAAGCTTTTCCAATTCTCTAAGACTTACCCCAATTAGATTTCAAAAATAACTCCTCATTTGCTGAATATAGCTTCAAAGAAACTGAACTGAAGCCATATTTGTTAATTTTTATAAGAAAATGCATTTTTCCATTGTACTGAAGCATCTTGGATTAGGTGTATTTGAATTACACAAACAGTTCCAACTTCCCGAAAAATTCAACTAGATAGATCATTAGAAATTGAATGCGATGTAATATATTTTCTTTATTTATAAAATGAATCTTATAAAACATGCAAAAATAATTTCAATATGAACTAATGGAATATTATTGAATTGGAATAATGAAATTTTCCAAGAATCGATGAAGCAAAAAAAAGTTCTGAAGAGGTTTCGCGGTTTTTCCAACTTAGAATTGATGTCAAATGGTACTCTTGTCAAAAGCACTGAGTGTACACACTAGAATAAATTAGTAAATATTACTCATAGTTTCATAGAAATGATGATGACTGATGGATTACGACCATGCATTTATTTCCAAACTTTCAATATAGAATTTTTTTGAATGATGATTTGGGCTCCAATGCGAAGTTAAATAAAATCCAGCTAAAATAGTGTCTTTAGTAATTTTTTCATTATAATGTTCCTTGCTCTAAAAAATATGAAAAATAATTTCTGCCAGATAGTAATCAAACATTTAACAAAGAAAAAGTATTATATTTTAGAGCAAATTTAGGGTGCCAAAATTTATGATTCCCATGATAGATTCAAAAATGCTAATTGACTATTATTCCTCTACATAGAATAAATCTTGAACTGAATTAATCTTTGTATAATATGAGAACTTGAACATTGAAAGGGCAAAAACAGTGGTCTTCTAGAATCGTAGATTATTTCTCTGTATGAATCATAACTTCTCTCTTGACGTTCTTGAAGGAACATAAATCGTACACCATGTGAAGTACACGAGCACTGTCAAGTATTTGTATTCAATCTCGAGTGTCTTCTCCATGATAATTTTGCATTTATGGCCATTGGTCATTGTTATGCATATATCGTGTAAACTTCTATCCCGATTCGTTCCTCACAGCAAACCGCCAACTAAACTAGAAGGTTCGGTCCATATTTCATTTTTTATTTTGCTTGATCATTAGGGTGGTCGAAAAATTTTTTTTTCGAATTTTTATGCAAAACTCCCGGGAATTTGATCTAATCCACAAAAAAAATAAACGCATTCTTTTTTTGTTGAAAAATAAATCATATTTAGAGGTGGCGCAAGACCCATGAAGTTTAACACGTATTTCCCATAAGAAAAAAAGACATTTTTGTAAATTTTAAAAAGGATTCTCAATATTCGGTGAATCGAGTTCGAAATTTGCCATTTCTCTTCACAATTAGTCACAGAATGCGAGTAAAATATTACTTTTCATATATTACCCCCATAAGTCTATTTTATAATGTCCCCAAAAAAACCCATAAGTGAAAAAATGGGTTTTTCGAGTTTTTGGCACAAATTATGATTTTTTTGCGGTCTTTTCAACGCAGATTGTTTCAAGTACGTGAATTCTACAACGTTGCAGTTTTTTTCTAAAATTTTTAACTTTTTGTCCACTTTTCACTTAGTGTAAGTAATTATTTTATTCGATTTAGCAAAAATAATTATTCCAACAAATTGTAAATGTTTATAGCTATCTTCTTCTAGATTAATACTACATAGTTACGGTTTTTTCCTGAAATTGTTAATTTTTTATCACTTTTTAATTATATTAAAGTGATAATTAATTTGTTGTTGGCTTTTTGTGCCCCTCAGTACTGATATTAGTTTCCTGTTTTGTGGCTTTGGGGTCCTTAAATGATGGAGAAGATTTAATTTTCCATCAGACGTTTCGGCTCCATATATGGGACCTCTCCAGTGATTTATTCTTGAGAATTTCCAGTTTATCCTATTATTCGATATCGAAACTTTGGAGTTGTTGTTTTTTAATATTCATCACACTTATTGCCACTTATTTCTTTTTTACTTTTTTGGACGTTTTTTTGCAATTGGTGTATTTTAGTTTTTTGAAAATTTGTTTTTTTTGTTTTATATGGATTCTTCATTTCACTGAGAAGTGTTCTCGGTGAAATTCGGGGAGAGTGATGAATATTAAAAAACAACAACTCTAAAGTTTTAATATCAAATAATAGGATAACTGGAAATTCTCAAGAATAAATCACTGATATGGAGCCGAAACGTCTGATGGGAAATTGAATCTCCTTCATCATTCACGGACCCCAAAGCCACAAAACAGAAAACTAAAAACAGTAATAATTATTCATATTAAAAAAATAATTGTTT
>WSXT02178753.1:0-21508 GCA_011762715.2 Neuroterus valhalla | reverse complement strand
GTGTGCTTGAATTTCATTTAGTTGATGAGTTACTGTTCCCTTGTTGGAATTTCGAATTTTTCGCGGGATTACATGGAAATTTCCTTGCAAGTACATGCTTTCCTATTACACATTAATTTGTCAAATTTTTCTGAAGTTCAATAGTCTAACACTTTTTGTGTAAAAACTGATAGTCTCAAAACTCGACTAGCTCTTAATTAAGCAGTCAATGAGAATCTTTATCAGACTCCTGCAGCGATTTGGTTACTCGCTCAGTGTAAAAAATAACCTATGATAACTCGTTTACCATGATATAACGTAAACAAGTTAAACTCACCCCGAACGGGACTTGGCTTAATGGTGTAATAATAATAATTAGGAAAAGTTAAGGATAAGAGTAGGTGAAATCTTAGGAGGGACAAAAAGTGAAGCTACACGGAAAGAAATTTTTTAAAGCTGCAAACAAGGCATGAAAGCAGCAGCAACTTCAATTTCCGAAACGCGTCTGTCCCATAAGGTTAGTTTATCCTTTTCTAAGACGACAGGCGCCTACACTGTGAACGTAGCGTTCTCTGACAGGGAGAACAATTTGTCATCAACAGAAGGCGTATTGGAGTACTACAGTTTGGCGCAACGAAGTTGCATATAAGTACCGCTATTGTACCATATTTCTTCCCGTGCAGGGTGAGAGCACAAACAGGAGATAGTTCTGAGTTAGCTAGAGGTGTAAGGCAGGAATGCCCGTAAAGCCCACTCCTGTTTAATGTTTTAATGTTAGATTCGGAGGAGAAGATGGGAGAAGAACATAGAAGGAGTAATGCTAAAGTAATAGTGTTTAGAAAGGAGAGAGGGCAAAAGAAGAAGAAGAGCGAACTAGGAAGGTAAAAGGTGAGAGGAGGAAAATTAATTTAAATATCTTGTTTTTATCGTGCGGGTCTCGCTCTCCCATGTACACCGGCGCACAGAAGCTGAAGGGGGCCTGGGGCAGAATATTGTGATATTGTGGAGGTCCATTAAGCTGGCACTTCTACAATCGAATTTCGGTATTTTGAATAGCTCAGAATTTTGGGCTTTTTTTGGGCACCAATCAAAATTTGGGGCCCTTATTTTTAAATTCGCATATTAATGTATTGATGGCTTCAGCGGGGCCCCCTTGGGCGCGGGGCCCGGGGCAAATCGACCCACTCGTCCCTCCCCCTGTGCACCTCTGCCCATGTATCCTCTTCCCTCTTGCCGTTCTCTCCACCTATATTCCCTGCCTTCTTTGCCCCTTCCTTGCATCCCATAATCAAATTTTCTTTCGTATCTCTCTTTCTCCTACTTCGAACGTTCCACATATTAGCCCTCCCCTCTTTGTCCATAATCTCCTGTGCACGCGCTTGACCGACCTTGCTCCCCTTCCCACCTCTTAGTTTTCCATCGAAATTCCAAGATCTTTCCTGTTACCTAATCAACATTTTCTCTCTTCCTATTTCCTCCCTCAGCCTATAACCTGGGCATCTCCAACTCACCCTCACCACCCATCTCAAAAATCTCTCACGCATACTTCTACACTCTTATATTCCTTCTATCCTCATATCTCCACTCCATAACTCAAAACTGACCATACTTGCACGTTGAACATCCACACCCTCATCCTCCAGTCGTCTCTGAACCCTCTCTTCCCTATTCCCTACACTTGTCCTATCACTTTACTCGCACATTCTATTCTCTTTTTAACCTCCAGCTCGTTTCCTTCTCCTGCTTCGAACCAGAAACCTAAGTAGCAGAACTCCTCTACTAACTCCCCCACATCGTTATTTATTTTACATTTATACTTTACCCTGCATGTTCTATTTCTGAAACACATTATCTCAGTCTTACTCACATTTACCCACAAGTTCTTTTTTCCTACATACTCTTTGAACGCTCTCACCATTAGATTCAACCCTCTTTCGTCGTCCGCTACTAGCACTACATCGTCTGCGTATGCCAGCGAAAACAGTTTGCCTGTTCCTAGGGTCGTCCCCCCCTTTTCTTTTCCTCTTCATGTTCTCTTCTAAGTCTGACATGAAGATACTAAACAGTAGAGGACGTAACTGACACCCTTGCCTATGTCCTCGCCCTGTCCAGTATTACTCTCCATTCTTTTCTCCTATATCTACACCCTTATCTCTGTGTCCACAAATACCTCTTTTATCATTTCTATCTCACCATCATCCATTCCTCTTTTTCTCATGGCCTTCCAAAGGACCTTTCTGTTCACGGAATCAAAAGCTGCTCTGAAATCCACAAACAGTGCAATAAGCTCCCCTTTGCTCCTTCCCAAGTTGGTAAACCTATACTTCTTTGCCTGATTCCCCTTTCCGTTCCTAATCATCGGCGCCAACAGCCCTGCCTTCCATTCTTAGGGTCATCCTTCGTTTATCCAGACCTTACTGCAAATATTCCACATCATTTCTTCTTCCAGTGCTTCGTTCTACAAGCCATGTTCACCTGTTGCTTTGTTCCTTTGCAGTTTTAGGAGTGTGTCATCAACCTCCTTTCGACTAATCTCATTCCCGCTGCCCTCACCTTCCGGAATCGCCTACCTTCCTTCACCCTTCCTCTTATTTTCCACTCCCTCTAGCAGAGACTTAAAATATTCCGTCCATTTGTCTATTCCGATTCCGATGCACTTTCTTCCTCCTCTTTCCCTGTTCATAACTTCCTATTTCCTCCCTTCTTTTACCGCTGTCTTGGCTTCCTTCACATACCTTACCTTCTCCCGTCGTCTTTTTTCGCTCTACATCCTTCCGTGAGCTATAGTTTCCTCCTGCTGAGTTCTCCTTTCTCTCACTCCCCTTTTCTCCATTTTTCTACACTCTCTTTCAGCCTGTTTTTACTTTCCTTAGATTCATCATCTTACAATCCTCTCCTTCTATCCTCTTTATCTCCTGTCGGCCTTACCTCCTCTCTCACCTTATCAAGCTATCTTTGGAGTTTTCCAACAGTGTGTGTACTCCTTCCACTCTCATATCCCCTACCTCACGATTTTCCATTTTTTCTCCGAATTCTCTCAACTTATCTTCTCTCCAGCTACGCATGTTTAATCTTCTTCGTTTCTCTTCTTTTTTCTTCCCTATGCAACGCTTAGGACCTCCATATCTCATTTCCTACTTCCATTCTAACCACCATATTCCTCATTCTTTCTTCTGACAGAATATAATCTATTACGGTATCTTGTCTACCTGTAAACGTTATCTTCCCTTTTTCATCTTTCCTGGTATTGCTATCACAAGTAAACCAACCAGCTTCTCCCAGCAAGTCTCATGCAGATTTTCTTTTCTTTGTCCTACACCTCTCCTTGTTTCCCAATCCATGTATAAAAGTTTCCTCTTATAATCACCAACTCCTTCTCTTCATCATTTGACTGTTTCTTTATTGCTCTCTTCTCTTCCTCTTCACCCCTTCTACTATCTACGCATACCACTGTCACACTCTTCTCTCCAACTTTGATTCTCCTTACCGTTGTTCCGTCCTTTCCTTCCGTATTATCATCTTTCTTTACCGCTTTTTCCTGTTTTACCCCTGACACCATGTCACTTATTTCTCGCCATTTGATGTGACCTTTTCTCGCTGATTGCATGTAACACACATATCCTTTAGGTCAAAGGTGTCCAACGCGTGAGCAACGGTGTAAAAAAATGTCGCTTGTCAATCCCTTCTCTCGCCACCTTTGATGCGTTCATGCGGTGAGCGAGACGTATGAACATTGCGCGCAAGTAGGCGCGGTCAGGCGTAGTCAGAAGAAGCCCGTGGCGAAACGATAAGAGTATCTTCCATGGAACGCTCGGTGAAGGGGAAGAAAGGAGGAGCGTGCCAACCTTGCGTTGCACACCCCTGCTTTAGGTAATATTTTCTGCATGAATTTCCACTCATGCTCATCTACCCATGTTTCGCTCATCATTATCACATCCCACTTTTGTGCTTCCCCTCAAAATTCTTAAGCTTCGTTTTTTAACCTTGACATACAAATTGCATTGTCGGAAATGCAAAAATGTGCAGTAAAAAACTAACCTTTTTCTTGTAACCGAAATTTCCAGTTCTCCAAACTAATATTTCAAAAGTGTTTGAAATGAATTTGAATGTTTATTAAAACTATTATTTTTTATTCCATTAAATGTCGAAATTCCTCTCTATTGCGGGGTTCACAATCCTATTGAAGACTTTGTATTTTTTGGTTTAATCGAAATTTCATGTTGGAAACTAGGCTTTTTGGTTTAAAAATCAATCTCTATTGGTTGGAAATGCAACTGGTCAGTTAATAACTATCTTGTTTTGGTTAAGTATTCAGCTGTTTTGTTGAGAATTTTTCATTTTTGATTGGGCTGTTTTTGATTTGAAATAAGACTATTTTTGGGGTTAATTATCAACCATTACATGTTTCGAAAAGAACATTTTTTTTAGTTGGAAATTGAACTCCGTATTCTTGATTGAAAGATTGACTACATTGTTGAAAATCGGTAAAATACACTTTGGATTCGGATTGAGCAACCCCAAAAACATATATAGTCAGCGACCCCAAAAACATATTGGCAAAGAAAACGTCCACCGCGGGCAAGAAGGCGCTGCTGTATCAAAACAAAACATGGCTGCCACAGGGCTTCAGCATGCATAATACGTTTATCAACAACAATACTTTCTCAGAAATCTTACTTTTTTCTAAATTCGACCGTTTTTTAATGAATAATTTAAATCTTTTTATGATTCAACTCATAAACTATTACACTTTTCCTTTAGAAATGATGGATTTTGGTTTGGTGGAAATATATTCTGATATAATTTTTTTAGATGAAAATTAATGCGTTTTGTTAAAATTCTATCTTTTCCAATAGAAAGTTGATGTTTCTGGTCAAGTATGCAACTTTTAGGTATTTAATTAGTTATTTTCCTTTTGCCTATGTATTCTCCTGATATTTTCCCTTTTTGGTATAAAATTATTCTGTTTTAGCTGAAAATTCATCTATGACTGTTGAACGTTTAGTTATTTAATTTTTGAATTAATTGTTTTGTTGGAAATTCATCCTTCTTTATTGAAGAATATTCTTTTTTTAGTTGAAGTTTGAACAATTTTGTCAGATATTAGTTGAAAATTGAACAACTCTCTTCAAAATTCAATTTTTTGGTATAAGATTCATCATTATCTTATGAAATTATTTATTTTTTTTTTTATGGAAATTGAACAATTACGCTGAAAAGTATTTTTATTTTAGCTGAAAATTTATCTTTTTTGGAGAAAATTCGTCATATTGGCCTAAAAAATTACCATTTTACAGGCAAATGTTTTTTCTTTATTAACTAAGGAATCTTTTTTGTTTGAAATTTGATATTTTTTGCTGGAAAATTGAAATTATTCAAAGAGAGTGGAACACTCTCTTCAGAAACTTTAATTTCTAGTTGGCCTTCCTACTGGCCTTTATAAAAAACGTAATCGACCTTTTTCGACTCTTGAGAAGCCTAGTTCGAATGTTTTTGACTGTTGTTCAAAACTCAAAATGTTTTTGTTTATCAATATAAACAAAAAAATTTAGATCCCAGTAGAAAGTCATTACCGAAAATGTTTGTTTTTTAATATTAAATTCATCAAGAATTTACAGTTTTAATCGAGAAAAACTCAGATTTTCTTTTTGCTCTTGAACCTATAAAACTTAAACTTTAAAATTATTATTGTTTCAAAGGAACATCATAAGTAGAATTTGAAAGTTCCCGCTAATGTTGTTGCGGCATCTGGTGACGAAAGATGGAACTAAAAAATAAAATCTAATATGGTGGAAATAAGTTTGATCTGGTTTGATAGAGAAGAGCGAGAAGACGAACCAACGAACGCAAGAAACGTAACCTTGTATTTTTGTAAATTTTCAATGTTCTTTTCATCAAGTTGGGATAAATTCGAGTGGGAATTTCTTTAAATGTTATAGAAAGTGTGTTCTTCAAAATTTATGCATGTGAAAAGTGCAAGTTCCTTAATTTCTGAATCGTAAGTCGAATACAACGTGGTTGTCATTTAATATGATAAAAACGAGGCCTCGGTGCGTTCTATACGAACTATTAAACAATCTTTCTTACATAAATAGATTTCTAGATTCCCAAAACATTTATACTACTCAAACGCTCGAAATAATCATTTGGAGCCTCTTTCGATATTTTTTCTTCCTATCGAAATTCTTGTGACGCTTTTGACTTGAGGAGATAAAATCTAAAAAATAACGACGACGCCCTAATCCTTCGAAACTGAAGTATAGGTTGGAAATTTTTTGAAAATCAGATTTTCAGGTGAATTTATGCAAAATATAACAAATCAATTTTTCCTCTTGCAATAGAAATTGTTTTTCATTCCTTTCATAAAATAAAACTTGTTTTTTTATTTAAATTTCGTGTTAATTCCGATATGAAGATTCCAAATAAGACTATCCCAGTCCAAAATAGGGCTAGAGTTTCGGAAAACTATTTCTTCCATTATTTTGTATGGATTTTATGAAAACTCATAAACTAATATAATTTTAAGGTGAAAAATGTTTCGAGTGCCAAAAACGGCTATGCCTGCTATTCCTTCTCCGAGTCCAGCGAAAAAGTCAAAGGAATTCCAAGCCAGATGTTCATATCCTTCTTTCGAATGCACTCAGCCTTGCATAGACGGGTATTTGTATTGCATAAAACACGTTTTGGAAGATCCAAGCGCTCCCTTTAAACAATGTGGATTCGTTTATAATACAAATGGGAGAAAGTGCCAAAACGCAGCACCAAAATTGGACCGAAGAGATATTTCGTAAGTTAAATTATTAAATCTAAATATACTTCATTTTTTAAAACTTTTAAATATGCTGCGAACATTCCTGTCAAACAGGCAGCCCTGGATGTTCCCTAAACATCCCGGAGTCCGATTATTGCTCTGCAGGTGCTTTGAATGTTGGAATAGCTCGGCGAAAAATTTCCGGAATATTATTTTGAATGTGTCAGAAATATAACAAAGGAATTTACTCTGAAATTCCTATAAAAGTAACAAGATAGTATTCTAATAATTCCGAATTGTTCTGTTTGAGACATTGTGACACAGTACCATTTTTTCATTTGTAGGAGATTAAGGCATGAGATTCGATCAAGGTTTTATTAAAAATAATGTTATCCAGATTTTCAACATGACAGAATTATTCCTACAAAGATATGCGCGATTATAATTATTGTAATTTTAAATTTTACACTCTGATCACTCTTACAAAAAAATATATATATTTTGAGGGGTCTTGAGTTTGAGATGTTCAATTTAGAACATTAATAAATTTCCAAAAATTCAATTTCGATGGATTAGTTTTTGCATGGTCAGGGTGGCGACTTGACCGGGAAATGACAGGGGATTCAATTCAACAACCTAGAAATCACTTGACTTAACCTAGACTATTAAAAATTCTACCGAAAATATACGAGAAATGACCACTTTCTTTTTATGAATCAAAAAGATATCTTATCATTCGATTAAAAGAATGTAACGTTCCTTTAATCTGATTCTCAAAATATTAAAATGTAATCAGGGTGGCGACTTGACCGGGAAATTGCTAGGAATTTCATTTGAAAACCGGGAATTTATCTGACTCACCCTAGACTATTAAAAATTTTACCGAAAAAATACGAGAAATGACCACTTCCTTTTTATGAAACAAAAAGATATCTTATAATTTGATTTAAAGGATGTAACTTTCCTTCACTCGGATTTTTTAAATATTTCAATGCATCCATACTTCATGAGAGGAAGAATTTTTATTTTTTTCCATTATAAGAAAAACGTTTTGCAAATTGCAATTTGCAATTTATCTTGTTCAGTAAAAGTTAATTTATATGTTTAAAACTCAAATCTGTTTGTTTTTCATTTGTTTAGTTAAACATTCATTTTTTCTATTTTAAAATTTGAGTATTCAAATCTTCGTTGACAATTCATCTTTTTTCAGTAAAAGTTAATTTATCTGTTTAAAACTCAACTCTTTCAGATGAAGATTCTTCGTTTTAGTATGAAACCCATTTGCTTGGTTTGAAATTGTTTTTTTTTTTTAACTAATAATGTTACTGTTGCATTTTTCGTTGCAAAAGTTAATTTTTTTAGTTCGAAATTCGACTTATTTGTTGAAACATCATATTTTTCTTAGAAAATTATTTTTTCTATTTCGAAATTAATCTTCTTGTTTGAAAAATGAACTAATAGTCGTAAATCCGTTTTTTTTTCTTGTGAAATTAACTGTTCCAATTTTCTTTTAAAAAAAAGAATTATATTTTTTTGGTGGAAATTTGAGTATTTTTTTCAAAACTGAAATATAAATATGTTACTTCTAGTTGACCGGGAAAATTGAAAAAATTAACCGTGATGAACCGGGAAATGACCGGAAATTTGAAATCGCCCGCCGAATCGGCACCCTGATACTTCATGAGATGAATAATTTTTTTTCCATTATGCGAAAAATGTTTTGCAAATTTATTGCTGTGAGATTTTTTTAGTTGACTCAAATTTGATAATCGAATTGATGATAATCGAAACAAATAGGAAGAATTATTATCTAAAGTTTTTCAAAAAAATGTGTTTATCACGTTTTATTTGCTTTTTCTCATTTACCTGACTTGGGACAGGAAATTTCAGAAAAAAATTATAATTTTTATTTTAGGGCAGTGACTTTCAATGAGGAAGTATAATTCCACTTGGAACAGGGAGTTTTTTTACATGGAACGAAAACTTTTTCAACTAATTATAATTCGGATTTAGAAGAAAGGAATTCGAAAAAATCGTTGCTCCAATTCAAAATTCGTTATAATTTCAAAGTCCCTTCTTCTTAATTTTAAATAAAGAAAGTATTTACGAGAGAAGTAGTATTCCGAAGAATAGTAGTATTTGTTTACATTGTTCTTTGCAAATTCATCCTTTTTTAGTTAAAAAATCAACCACTTTTTTGAATTTGAACTTGTTCGTTCAAAATCAAATTTTTGTGTTAAAGTTGTATCATTTCAATTCAAAATTCACCTTTGGTTGGAAGTTTAACTACTTTGTTGAAAAATCAATTCATCTTTTTTTGATATTCAAATTAAACTATTTCTTTGAGAGTTGAAATTCGATTCCTTCAATTGAAAATGTAACTGTTTCATTTTTAGTGGAAAATTGATCTCTTCTATTTAAAAATTCAACAATTGTGTGAAAAATCGTCTTTTTAAATGAAAAAATCGATTATTCCGGTGAAACTTCACAGTCAAACCTTTTTTTATTAGACGAACATTCATCTAGTTAAAAGCTCTTATGTTTGGTTGAAAATTAATTTTTTTTTTATTTATAGTTCAAATTTCAACCATTTTGTTGAAAAATTTTATTTTTTGGCAAAAATTGAACCATTCTAGTTAAAATTATATTATGATGTTAATGTTTTTATCTACTGGTCTTATCAATATTTAAATAATTAATTATTTAAATCTTGTTTTTCAAAGTTATGAAAAAATGACTCTCTAGCTCCGCTGGGATTCGAACCCAGGTCCTACAGATTTTACTACATTCTACAACGACCTGCACTCTAGTTAAAGGTTCATCATTCCAGTTAAAAATTCGTCTTTCTGGTTTGAAATATGTAATAATTTGTTTGAAAGTTTTTTTTTTCGTTGGAAGTTAGTGTTTTTTGTTATAAGTAATTTTTTAAAATATAAATTTAACTTGTTCCAATTAAAAATTCCATAGTTTTAGTTGAATATTCATTTGTTTAGGTAAACATCAATTTTTTATAATTAAAAATTTGAGTATTGAAATTTTCGTTGTTACTGTTCCATTATTGGTTGAAAATAATTATTTTTTGATCGACTTATGCGTCTCAATCTCCTACAGGCGAAAAAATGCACTGTGTCAAAATATTTTTAACAAAGTAATTCCGAATTATGGAGAACAAAATTTCTTGATACTTTCGCACATTCAGAGCAATATTTGGCCAATATTCTAGCAGGATATTCAGAAAACATTCAGGGCTATGTTTAGGCAATATTTGGCAGGAATGATTGGGAAATATTCAGGGCTATATTCTGACAATATTCCCCAGGATATTATATATTCATGCCATATTAGATGTCAATATTACCAACGTGGTACATTTTAATGTTCCTCAAAAGTGGATACAACATTCCGACGGAATGTTTCCAATGTTCCAGTGGAATATTCACGGAATGTGAATATAATATGCGTTCTAGAGCGGTTGGTGTAAATATTTCTAATCTAATACAATTTTTTTACAGATATTGTCCGGAGCATACGAGAAAAGCTCAAATTGCTCGAATCAAATCAACATCGAAACATTCTTTACCACAAACTCCAGAAATGTTGCTTCTCAATCTCAGCCATTATGTAAAACAAGCGAATTCCGATGAGAAAGAGAAGGGAAGCGACCCTGCAAAAGTTGAAGTATTGGATCCTTTTAGTAAGCTGATTTTTCAAATAATTTATTTCACGATCTAAATCTATTTTCCTGTATTCAGGGCTCGATCTCACGCGACTCTTGCCACTTGTTTTGGCGTTGCCGCTTTAAAAAAATTCTGATAATACCGCTATTTCTTTACTTTCCTTTCAAGAAAATTTTTGAACTTTCAAGATTGCTCAATGTTTAAATGAAAGAAAATTCAAGAAAAACAGTTTTTTTTTTAACCAAATAAATCTTTTACCAAACAAACAAATTTTGAAGAAAGTAGGTAAATCAGCCAAGTAGCTGAATTTCCTATCAGGAAGGATTCTTCAGTCTAGAAGGAAAAAATATTAATCAAAAATACCAAATTCTAAAAGAGTTGAATTTTCAATAATAAATTTTTTTTTTCAACAAAACTGTTGAATTTTTATCTTAACAAGAATAATTTCTTATCAAAGTAAAAAGAATCGAAATTTCAGTTTAAAAAATATTTTCCAACACAAAAAACAAAGTAGTGACAAATAAATTTAATTTTCAACCGAAGAAATGATTTTTCAACACAGAAGGCAAATTTTGTAACCAGAATATAAATTTTCAACAAACAGGTTTAATTTCCTGCCAAGAAAGAATTTTCAGTCAGGAAGAGAAATCTTGCATCCAAATGGGTTATAAAGCCAAAAAGATTAATATTCTGCAAAAGAGTTGAAATACCAATAAAGCAATTGGATTTTCAAAAAAGGATAACATTTCGAATTGTTGAATTTTCAACCAAAAGCAATTCTTGTATAATCAAACACAAAATGATAAATTTTTATTGAAAACAATTAATTCATAAAGAAGAAAACGAAGAGTCAACAAAATAATTCAATTTTTAATCAAAGAGATGAATCTTCAACCAAACAATTGAATTTTGAACAATTGAATGTAACTTTCTTTCGAGCAGTTGCATTTTCAACCAAACAAGATTATTTCTCAACGAAAAATGTAATAATTTTTTTTCACTAATAAAGTCTTGAGTTTTAAATAAAAAACAGTTGAATTCGACTACAGAAGATAAATTTCTCTTTCTCAAAAAATTGATAAATCGTCAACTAAGAAAGTTAATTTTCAACCAAATGTTTGTGTTTCCCGCCAAAATAGTTGACTCCGATACCCAAAAAAACAAATAATTAACAAAGCAATTTAATTTTAACCAAAAAGACAAATTCCAAACTTGAAATATCATAGTAAAATTTTTATATCGTTTGATTAAATTTTTCTGATTAAAAAAAAATGTTATGAGGTTTTTATTTGGAATATTTACTCTGTATTCCTAAAGAAATACATTTTTCGAAATTTCATGTGACTTAAGTCTCTTCTGCGTTTTTTTCAAGAGCTTTCTAGTTAATTCATAATGTAGTTTCAAGATCTAAATTTAAGAATGCTTCATTTTTAAACAAAGTTTGAAATTGCTTCATTTTCAATTTTTTGAATGATTTTTTGAATGATAAATCTCCCAAGGTTTACTATTAAAAATTGTATAATTTTGAACGATCATAATGAAAGTGATTTTTTCATAATACACACACCTTAGTCTATTTTATTCAAGATTGTTAAAATATTGTAAAATATTTTGGTTTTCAGGATTGTTGAAAAGTAAATTGTTTAGATTAAAAATAATTGAAAAGGAATGATTCCAACAAAAAATTACTCAAAATTCTGTTAAAAATTCATGCATTTTATTCAGAATTGCCTTTTCAGTCAAACAATTAGCTTCTTGAATGAAAGTTAATTCTCTTTGGATGAAAACGAACCTTTTTTCCATCTTTTGTTGGAAAGATATTTTTCAGAATGGAAATTTAACTATTCTATTTTTGGTTAGAAAGTTATGTTTTTCTGATGAAAATTCAACCGCTTGTTCGAAAATTCATGAATCTCATTGAAAATTCCTCTTCTCGTTCCAAATTCATTTATTTTTAAATTCAACATTGCACCATTTTCCATTTTACACATTAAAAATTAAAGTTTATTTATTTATTGCATTCATTATTTATTATATACTTCATTTATTATTTATTTATTATATATTTTTAAAATATAAGCATTCTAAACTAAGGAATCTTCAATTGTAAGTTAAAAATTACAATTCTAAACAAGAAATCAAAATTAGATCTATATGAACTATGAACATTCCAAATTAATGAATCTTTGATTGTAAATCTCAAGAATTAAAGAATTTGTAATAACAAATCTATAAAATTCAGTAAATTAATATTCAAGTCTCCAAAACGAGATTCAAAATCAAACCATTTTTAAAAAATCATGAAAAATTCCATCATTTTCTGTTTTACGTATTGCATATTGAAGAGTCTTCATTGCAAATATTTCAAATTGGAAAATTTCTTGTTGGAAATTTTTATAATTGAACTGCATATTTTTCATGAATGTTCAAAACTATACTATATCTATAGAATTAAATGGAGTGCTATTTTGAATCTTCCAAATTGTATGATTTTCAATCTTCAGAATTGAGCTTAAAAAGAAGCATCATTTTTCATTTTATACATTGATAATTAAAGGCAAATTCACCATTTTAAATCTTTGCATTGAATTCAAGTTAATTAAAATTGAAAAAGACAAAGATTTTAATAAATTTAATATAAGCAGATTTTGCGTTCTTGTCCAAGCTTTTCCTATAAAAAATGTATTTTCTTATTATTATTTATCTGTTTCAGCTCAAGTCGATGCTTCCAGGGTGAATTCAGGAGTGAGTGATATTCTCGACTATGCAAGTTCCTCTGACAGTGACGTCGAACCCACAATCGTTAGCGATACAATTCGAGGTCCTTTTCTCGATGACAGTGACACTGAAAGTGTTCACAGTCCACAGGAGGATCCCTTGAAGTACGTTGCTAGTTTTTCTCCTTTGACAAAAAGAAAAACAAACGAATATTTTCCTCATGAACTGCACAAATATACCCTTTTCCACCAGTAGAACGATCGCTAGTTTGCCCTCGCTTGCGCTATTATTTCTGCTACAAAAAAAATACAGCTATCTTTCGATTTAATTCCGCTCATGGAGGTCTAGTGGAATATAATTCTTAGAAAAGAGGGCTCCCTGGAGTAACTGTGCCCAAGGTTGCGATTTTCTGTTTGTACGTCTCGAATTGGAAAAAAAAATTCATTTTTAAATTCCAATATCTAATTGCCATTCTCTTGATTTGATGAGTTCTTATATTCCAGTACAGATAAGGTGAAAAAGAATATTGACTTGAGTGATGTCCAGCGAGTTTTTTCAAAATTGTGGCCAAATGCAACAAATTTTTATAAGTTATTTTTCAAAGGATTTATTTTTATTTTTGTATGTCGTCAGCCGAATTACGTGTTATTTTATTTTCTGCAACAAATTTCCGGTTTTCTGAACTATCATTTGGATTGTTTCGAAACTGAACTCCAATCTTTATTCAAACTAGAATTTTTTAATCTATAGATTATTAAAAGTCACATTCATGTATCACAAACTTCACAGTTTTTTCCTTATTTCAATCTTTTTCACTTTTTCTCGCATTAGAAAATTCAACTACTGTTGGGTTAAAATTTTTGGGTTGAAAAACATACTGTGATATTGTTAGTTACAATTTGTCTTTTTTGGTTAAAAATTGAATTGTGTTGTTGACGATTTGTCCTTCTGGGTTTGTAATTCAATTATGTTATCAGAAAATTCAAACAATTGGTTGAAATTTTGAAACTAACTTTCTTGTTTGAGAATTCATGAATTTTTGAAGTAAGTCGTTTTTCCTGGTTGAATTCAATTGTGTTTTTCCATTCAAAATTGAAAATTTTTTATTTAAAATATAAAATAAGACTTTTCGTTGAAAATGCAACTATTCGGTTGAAAGGTAAATTGAATTGTTAACAATTCATCTTTTTGTTCAAGATTCATGTCATTGATTACGAATTGAACTATTTCGTTGATACTCCGTTTTTTCCATAATAAATTAATTTTTTCGACCTAAAATTCCATTATTCCGTGAATTGATTGATAGAAATTGTTCTAAGTTGAAAATTCAACATTTCCTTGAAAATGTATCTTTTGGTTGAAAACTCAATTTCTTTAAAGGAAATTCCACAGTTTTGTGAAAAATTCATCTTTTGGGCTTCATAACCTCACAGATTGGATGGAAAATTTCTCATCCTTACGGTTTTTTTTTTTTTTTTTTTTTTTGGGGAAAATCTAAAAATCTTGATAATTCAACCAATTTGGTATTTTTTCTCTTTAAAATCATTTTTTCAGCGAAATATTCATGTATTCCATCTTTGGTTAGAAAGTAATCTTATTTAGTTGAAACTTCAACTAATTTGATAGAGAAATTTATCTATTTTGTTAATACTTTTTTTTTTGAAATAATTGTTCCTAAAAATTCAAGTATTCAATCTTTGATTAGAAATTAATCTTATTTAGTGAAAAATTCAACGATTTCGTTCCATAGTTACTCTTTTTTTATTGTAAATTCTACTGTTTTGTAAAATTTGGAAATTTTGATCGAAATTTTTCTTCTTGACTGAAAAAACCTTTTTGATACGAAATTTAACGATATTTAAATTTAATTTGTGTGGTTGAAGATTCATTCGTTTGGTTAAAAATTTAATTACTTTGTCGGAAATTCGCTTTCACTTTGGTTAAATTTTCCTGTTAAGGAAAAATTTGATTTCTATTTTTTTTTTATCTCAAAATTAGTTTCGGCTCAAAAATTCAACATTGAACTGGAAAATTTCATTTGTTTAAAAATTAAACTGCATGATTGGAATCTAGATTAGTTTTTAAAAGTTCATATTTTTCTTAAAAAATCCATTGTTATAATTGTGAATTCCTCTCTCTGGTTGAAAGATTAACGATTCGAATGAAAATTTGTCTTTTATGGTAGAAAATTGATACTCTTGTTAAAATAATTCATTTTCCTGGTTATATTTCTATATTTTCGGTTGAAAATTCAATCTTTCAACTTGAAATTGAAGGAATTTGAAGCACCAACAACTTTCCATTGCATAAATCCTAAACAATAACTTTGGAATTCAGTATTTTTGATAGAAGTAGGATGTTTTTTTGAATTTCAATTCTAATTATCATTCAGTTGTCATTCTTATTTTTTTTATATTTAGTTAATAAATTGCCTCCCGAAATGGTGATAAACAATCACAAAATGAGGAAAAGTGAAATTGAATCGGAAGGCAGCTGTGCATCAAGTTTGAATTCATGATCTATTTGTTTTATGATTTTAATTTTTAGCTGCTCTAAAATTCCGAACGTCTAAGATTTGGAATTTTTTCTATGAATCCTCTAATTCTCCTGAAGTTGTTACTTTTTAGATTAGGGTATAGAATTTTTCATTTATCTTTCAACAAAACGCAGGTGGGTGAATAAAAAATATTTTTTTTCAATTCTAAAGCGAATAATATATGGTTTTAGGTTTGACTCTCGTCTCTTCTCTTGTAGTTGCTTTTAGCAGGGATAAGACACTGTTTATCTATTGAATCATTAGTATTAATTTTTTAAGGCACGCTGGGATCTTTACTGCCGAGGAGGTGATTTACATCGCAAGAGAGAAGCTTATAAGACTGCAGTCTTTGTACATTGATCAATTTAGAAGACTGCAGTATACAATGAGGGAAAAGAGGAGGAAGTATCTTCACGCCCTGAAAAAGGAAAAGGAAACATTATGTAGGTTATATTTTAGAGTTCTAATTATTTGTTTTGATCCAAATATAGTTTCCAGGAAGGCGACTTGACCGGGAATTTTATTGACCGGGAAATGACCGAGTAATTTAATTGACCGAGAAATGACCGAGAATTTTATTGAACGGGAAATGACCGAGAACTTTATTGACCGGGAAATGACCGAGAATTTTATTGACCGGGGAATGACCGAGAATTTTATTGACCGGGGAATGACCGAGAATTTTATTGTCCGGGAAATGACCGAGAATTTTATTGGCCGGGAAATGACCGAGAATTTTATTGGCCGGGAAATGACCGAGAATTTTATTGACCGGGAAATGACCGAGAATTTTATTGACCGGAAAATGGCCGAGAATTTTATTAGGAACCGGGAACTTACTTGAAGAACGTTTTGCAAATTTGTTGCTCTGTGAAATTTTTTTAATTGACGGAACGGGAACTTTTCAAGCCAATTATAATTCGGATTTAGAAGAGAGGAATTTTAAGAAATCATTCCTCCAAATCAAGATTCGGCACAATTTTAAAGTCCTCTCTTCTTAATTTTTAAATAAAGAAGGTACTTCAAGCAGTCTTTAGAGTAGAAGTAGTATTCCGAAGAAGGAATATATCTTAATTATGATAGAAAGCTTTTTTACATTGTTCTTTGCAAATTCATCCTTTTTCAGTAAAAAAAAATCTTTTTTTCGTTTGAAATTCACATTTGTTTGTTGAATATCAAATTTTCTTGTTAAAGTTGCATTATTTTGGTTCGAAATCCACCTCTGATTGAAATTGCAACTACTTGGTTAGAAAATCAACTCATCTTTTTTCGGTAAAAAGTCAAGTATTAAGTTGAACGTTGATTTTTAATTCCGAAAATGAAACTTATTTCTTTGAGAATTTATGTACTTCGTGGAAAATGAGCCTTTTTTCTAGAAAATTAATCTTTATGGTTGAAAATTCATCTTCTTGATTAAAAATCATCTATTCTTCTAAAGATTCATCAATATATCTGAAAATTCACCAGTTTTGGTTAGAAATCAATTACTTCAACTGAAAATTTAACTGTTCCTTTTTATGGAAAATTGATCTTTTCTTGTTCAAAATTCGACATTTCGGTTGAAATTTGTCTTTTTGAATTGTACATTCAACTATTTCTTCGAAACTTCACATATTTTGTTGAGAAGTCTTTTTTTTTTTTTTTTGTAGAAAATTATCTTCTCCTTCGGAAGTTAATATTCTTCCCCAGAAATTCTTCTTCACGGTTAACAGTTCAAGTTATGCAGTTAGACATTTTTCATTTTGGTTGAACATAATCTAGTTAAAAACTCTTATGTTTGGTGTATAATTATTTTTTTGAGCCAAAAATTTCACTATTCCATTTTTGTTTGAAAATTTCTATTTTTATGGTTCAAATTTCAACCATTTTGTTGAAAAATTGTTTTTTTTTGAAAATCAATTTTTTGTCGGACATTCATCATCTCTTGTAAAAATTTTGTTTAAAAGTTTGTTTTTTTTTTGGTTGAAAGTTAGTTTTTCGTGTTGTAATTATTTTTTTTTCAACTGAAAATTTAACTTATTCTAATTGAAAATTCCATAGTTTTAGTTGAAAATAATTTGTTTGGTTACACATCAATTTTCTTCAATTTAAAATTTTCGTTGACAATGTATCTTTCTCAGTAAGAGTGAATTTATCTGTTTGAAAACTCAACTACTTCAGTTAAAGATTCTTTTTTTTTTATTATAAAACACCTATGCTTGTTTTGAAATTGGTTTTACGCGAAAATTGACATTCGCGGATTTAATGAAATCTACACGTTTTGAGACCCCCTGAGTCAGAAAAAACGATTTTTACGAAGGTGTCTGTCTGTCTATATAGTCTGTATACTCGATAACTTTCGAAAGAATGATCATATTTAATTGTGCTTTGGCACACTTTTAAAACCTGAAAAGAAAGGACGAGTTCGTTAATCAAAATTTTTTTAAATTCTTTTCCAAGAATCCAAAATTGTAAATTCAGTTTCTTGTAGGACTTCAAAAGTGAAACAATTAATCCCAATCATTTTTTTTCTGTAAGAACAAAATTGTCAGAGTTATGGTATTTTCAAAATTCAAAAATATAAAGGAAAATGAGAATTTTTAGCCAAATAACGACAAATCGAAAGGAAAGTCAGAGAGAGAAAATGTTTCTTCTTGGAAGCCCTACAAGATTGTGAATACGACTTTTTAAATTTTTCCCGAAAAATCGAAAATTCCAATTTTGATCGCAGAAAAAATAATGAAAAATAATCTGTGAACTCGATAACTTTTGAAAGAATGATCATTTTCGATCGTGCTTTGGCACCTATTTTGAGGGACCAAAAATACAAATTGAGTTCTTTACCCATCCATTTTGGATAAAAAAAAGAGGGGTTTTTTTTTGACAAAGACTTTTTTTTTGCAAGACTCAAAAATTTTGAGTACGCATTCTTGTATTACGTAAAAAGTGAAACAATTTATCCTTATGACTTTTTTTTTGACAAAAACAAAAAACAACGCAAGATATGAAAAAAGTTTGAAGAAAAAAAAAAAGTTTTTTTTTTGGGAGCCCTCCAGAGTCATCTTTACAACGTTTTGAGTTTTTACAAAAAATCGACAATTCAAATTTTAGGCGCACAAAAAATAATGAAAAATATATTCATTTTTTGGTCAAACTATGTAAGATACGGGAAAATATAAATGAACGAGAATTGTGCACTAAAAAAAGATCAACAAATTTAGTAAAATTAACTTTTTGATAGGACAAGTAATTTTTGCTTCATTTATAGAAAACCATATAAAAAATAGAAAAATAATATGAAAAATAATCTGTGAACTTGATAACTTTCGAAAGAATGATCATATTCGATCGTGCTTTGGCACCCATTTTGGGGGCCAAAAAATACAAATTGAGTTCGTTAACCAGCCGTTTTGGATAAAAAATAAAAGAGAGGGAGCAGTTTGAAAAATTGTTTTGACTTTTTTTCCCAAGACTCAGAAGTTTTAAATGCGGTTTCTTGTAGCAGGTAAAAAGTGAAACAATTTATCCTCATGATTTCTTTTTAATAAAAACAAAACTGTCAGAGTTGTGACATTTTCAAAATTCAAAAATCTAAATGAAAATTAGAATTTTTAGCTACAAAACGCAAGATATGAAAAAAAGTTAAAAAATGTTTTATTTTGGGAGCCCTCCAGGATGATTTTTACAACTTTTCGAGTTTTAAAAAGAAATCGAAAATTTAAATTTTAGTCGCAAAAAAATGATGATAAATAGAAAGATTCATTTTTTGGTCGAAATATGTGAGGCAAGGGAAAATATGTATGAACTAAAATTGTGCACCAGGGAAAGATCTACAAATTTGGTAAAATTAATTTTTTGATAGAACAAGTAGTTTTTGCTTCATTTATAAAAAACCATTGAAAAAAATGAACCAGGAAAATATCTGTATATGTGTTGACAACTTCATTAACAGGATATGTAGTTTTCATTTCAATCAGGAAAAATAACTAAAAATGAAATAATAAAATTTAAAAAAGAATTACTAATGCTAACGCGAAGGTTGATAGAGAAAAGTTGATCACCCGAAAAATATCTGTAAATTTATTATAATTTTTCCCATTGGACGCGTAGTTTTTGTTTCAATCGTAAAGAATAAAATATTGCAAAATTGAATTTCTAGAAAAACTACACAACATGTGAAAAAAATTAGGCAACAAAACTTCACCATTTTGGACTAACTTCGATCGAGTGCGCAGCACGAGTCACGCGATGAGAATGTACTCGTTAAAGCCTTAGAAGCTTTAACAAAAGAGAATTCACACTTATCAAATTAAAGTAGTTGACATTCCCCATTTGAGTTTCACAAGCTTTATATACAATTGTAGGGAGGTACAAAGGCCGAAAGCGTAGCGCGAGGTGAGATCACCATCGAGTGCGAAGCGCGAGATTTGGAAGATGCGCGCCCTAGGCGCGTTCGATTTTGATCTGTCGTTTTAAAGGATGTTTAGATTTAATAAGAATAAATGTTAGCGTTTTGCGACAGATATAAATATGTTATTTCTACTTGACTGGGGAAATTCGAAAACTTGAAAGTGGAAAACCGGGAAATGACCGGGAATTTGAAATCGTCCGCCGAATCGCCACCCTGGTTTCTCATCCTGATCTCTTCCTAAATCCAAATTGATCCTAGGTAATATACACGATCAACCAAGGGAAACTGCGAAGGAAAATAAAATCTATGAGAAATTAAAAGCTTTGAACCAGTACCATAGAAAAAGTGGATTTGAAGCGGTCCTTTACCAAAAATCCGTAGACCGTCGAGCTCAGGTACTGAATTATTATTTTATTTTGGAAGAATAACAAAATTAATGAAGCAATTATTAAAAATATGAAAATGTTCAGGTAACAGAAGGTCAGCCACCAAAAGCTCCAAACGTTCCAAAATGCATTTTCACAGAAGGTGGAGTCAAATGTGGAGAAAGGACTCTTCCCTCAGCAAAACATTGCCGAAAACACATTTTGAGTGTTAGTTGATAATTTTTTTACAAGTTGAAACCAAAACTTAATTCCGGCAGTCCTCCTAATATTTTTGTTTTCGCTTTAGGACCAGCATCAGGTTTTGTTCAAAGCGTGCGGGGCAGTGAGAGCGGATATAGAATGCCACGAACCCGTGCCGGCAATTTTTGAGATGAACTGCGTTTTTCATATGGATTTGTCACCACAAAGTAAACTGGAACCTATGAGGGTAAGATTTACTGACTGATTCATGGTGAATTGGTCTAAGCCAGAATTTCAGACTATTTTGATCGTTTTTCAATTCAATTTGTGTTACGAAGTCCTGATGTGCAACTATAACAGTTATATAACTCTACTGCGCATCCATAAATGCCATAGAAATCTACTGCGCAGTTTGGATATTAGGTACATCTGCTGCGCAGCCTCAAGATCTATAGAACTCTACTGCGCAGCCTTTAAGTTCTGCAGAAATCTGTTGCGTATCCAAAAATAGCCACAGCTCTCCTACTGCGCAGCGGTGAGTGTCGCATGAGTGTACTGCGCTGCTTTTAGTATCAATTTGTCAACTGTTATGCAAAGAATTTGTTTACATAACTTGTTAATTTGAACATTTTCTTTTTTTTTCAAAATTATGCAATCAAAAAATAAATGAAGAGAACATGACTTTCGAAAATGAGGTTAGAATTTCTGGACCAATGTTCGCAATTCTGACCTCCTGAAAACATTATTTCAAAAGAAATTTTGAAATGCAGTTCTGCATGTGCTGTAAACTTTGCATTGTATATGTCGTAGTCACTTTACTGAAAAACGCATTTTGTATAAATCCTCGACAGTTTATAAACTGTCGGCAAGTTGGCGAATCTATACCTGCGT
>WSXT02178742.1:0-21509 GCA_011762715.2 Neuroterus valhalla | reverse complement strand
CGGGACGAAGTCATTGGTTCCTGCTCGTTGTAGCCCTTGTTCGCTGGGGGTGTCAACTTTTACACAGATCTAATACCTTCTCTGATGAGAATGTAACAGAACGCTTCATGAGAGATTCAAGCAGTATTATAATATCCATATACAGACCTTGGCACTGATAACCCTGTTTTCCAAATCCCCTGAAACAAAACATAAATAATTTTTTACTATGGTGTATTTCCGAACAATGAAAATAAATGATAAAAATCCTGATTTTTTCCGCTTTCAATGACTCCAGCAAGATTTTTAATATAATAGAAAAAATGGTATGCTTTCTTCCTGATCAAACGTACTAGTTCCGAAACAACGTGCCTCAGGATCAAATTGGAAACCAAGCGAATAATTTCTCAACCCACGTTTAATATTGAGGATGGCATAGTCGCTATGCGGCTAAAGGGGTCGAATTTTTCTCACTTATAGGGCCATCCGTCGAATGTGAAGGATCCTAAATTGGATGCACGACAAATGGAGTCAGATGTTTTCGATTCGATTGGCCCGACGCACAGTGGTTCCAAATCACAAATTTTCAGTCAAAACTCCTAAACATGTACACTCACCGCTTGGATGGGCGCCTATCGGCAGAGCGCCAGTTTCTCGGCTGTTCATGCTTGAGTGATTGTGTCTCTCCCCCTGACCCTCGCACGATGCAGCATGACAGCCCATCAGCCTTGAAAAGGCAGTACCGAAATGCGTAGTATAGGAGTTGTTTACTTGGAGACTTGCGACGCACGTATTCACGAGACTATACATACGGTTCTGAGTGTTTACCTTTGCCTAGTCAGTCGTCGCTTCAAATCTGGTTCGACCTGGATTTCTAATTTCTATCGCCTCAGGACCACAACCTCCGACACCGGCCCCCGGTGAGCGGTGACTGTAATAATCATGTTAAAATGAACATACCCAAAAGTTTTTGGAGTCGCTGAACTCAAAAATGATATTTGTTTCTAAGAATTCGAAAGGTCGGACACAAAATAGTTTTCGAACTCAGCGACCCCGAAAACGTGTAGAAGAGTTAATTTCCCTTCCACACTTCATTTTTTGATGCAAGTCAGCCATCATTCTTTGTCTGCCATTTTGAATTTTGCAAAAAAAATATCATTTTTTAATTCAGCGACTTCAAAAAGTTTCGGATATGTCAATTTTAATATGATTATCACATTTTTAGGGGTTTTGACTTGAAATTTGGGATTTTGAACCAGTGTGCAGCGTTATGTAGGCGCGTATAATTCTGCGTCTAGGAAGCGCAACTTTAGAGAGAGCCAAAGAACATTATATGAAGATTCAAACTCTCTTTACTGCTTTTTCAAGGTCTAAAAATCATAGTTAGTGAATGCGAACTCTATAAAACCATTTAAAAAATGTATTTTTCTCGATTTTTGACCGCTTTTCAGGAATTTTGAACCACTGTGCGACACGCTGACATTTGACGCCGATCAGACTTCTTTCGTTCGATCAGCTACGCGTCAAACGCGTCAATGCATGCAGCTCTAGTAACGCATGACGGATGTTTTAATAGCTTTTGTGCTATTGTATTTACTCATGACTTCATTTGTGCTCCACTTCTTATGAAATTGATTATAAGAATGTATCACAATTGCTAATGAGCGACTAGCGGTAATTTCGCAAACCTTGAGATGGCTCTTTTTAATGAGATTTTTATATAACCATCGATACAATATTCAATTTTTTAGACACGACGAATTTCCTCTGTTGTATATTCGTTTTCTTTTATCTAGGTAAGTAGCTATGTATGATTGTCAAATGTTCAGCAGTTCAAGTTTCAGTGAACTGATAAAACGATCGGGTGAAATTTCAATGAGATTGAGACAATGAAATTAGTGGCGGATATACTTGGCGAATTTTTACCCTTCTTAACAAGGTACTTCACTAAAATTGAACCAGGTCTTGATGAAGAAAAGTTGGACGATAGGCGTTAGAAATTGATACGCAAACTTGTACAGACAATTAGCCAAAAAAACAAAAAAGCAACAAATAAAATAAGTTATCACCTTTTATCAGATCAGTGATAAGGGGATACACAATTCTGAAAAACTCCATTTATTCCATCAATTACATTCTAATCACGTCAAGTCACTCTTGAACGTCAAACTTTCCATAATTCAGGTACAGCAATGTTATGTTGATTAATGTATTATTTATTTATTTTAAGTCATTCATTATCATATGATTCTTATATTTTTAATATTTTTATTTCATCTTTATTTGTTTACTTGTGTAGTTATTTAATTATTTATTTATTTATTTGTTTATTTATTTATTTATTTTCCTTTTATTATTTATTCATTCATTTATTCATTTATTTATTTATTTTTATTTTATTCATCTTTCATTTCATTTTTATATTTATTTTTACTTTTACTTTTTCGGTCTTGTTTTATATACATCTTAAAAATAATGTTCATGATAAAAAATGTCTCAGTGTTTTGTATTTTATTGTTTCAATTTTGTTTTCTACAATAAAGCTTTGAATTTTCGACAGGCTTGAAAAGGGACTACACCAAGTCCGAAACGTTGCCTATTTTTCAACAAGTAAATTCGCTTTTTATTCCTGGACCTAATAAGCCGGACACTGTTTTGCTACTTAACTGAAAAGGTCGAAACTTAAGAAAAATGCACTCGAATCAAAACGGACTCCCTCCAAAATAAGATGGAGGTTTCTACCAGTGGATCAGATTCCACTTTGGACTCCAAACTTTTATATTGTTAAAAAATTTTTCGTTTCTACAATGCAGACTTGCCAGTTTACAAAACCAGAGAATCTTTCTTATTAGATGTCGAAAGTGTGGTATTTTCTCACCTCACTTAGAAAATGATAGAAGCTCTTTTAATCTCAGATTTTTTGATCCCTTTAATAAAATCAGAATGGATAAACTTTTTGGAGCAGTCAAAATAAAAATTTTAAATACTGAAATTAGAGACATCCATTGTGAAATTTTCGATATTAATCAACAACTCAATTTTATACACAAGAATTTAATACGACGTTTACCTTTAAGGATCCTCAATGACCTTCTAATTTTTGAAAATGTTAAGTACAACAAACTCTTTTCCAAACATAAAATAAACCTAACCAACAAATTCAACTCCCTTAAGTTTAAAAAAATCTCTAGCCAAAAAATAAAATGTGAAACTCCAGACTCTTGGTTTGAAAACTTATCTAATTTGTTCATATCAAAAGGAGTAGTCCAAATAGTCTCTTTGGGACCTGGTTTCGCTTACAATTCATTCAACAAAAAACATTTTCCTTCACATGAGATCATAGCTTCTATTGAATTTGGAATATGGAACTTACCTTTAGATATACAAAATGAACTAAGAGTTCATTGCTCTCAAACTATTCTCAACTTTTTAAATTCTCCTTTCTTGAATAAACAAAAATTTCAAGATAGATTATATTTCAATCCGGCGATAAGATTTTTGAAAGAAAACCCTGATCTTATTTTTCTACAAGCTGATAAAGGTAATACTACAGTTGCAATGAAGAAATCAGAATATATAGAAAAAATGATGATACTGTTATCAGACCAATCCAAATTCAAAGAAGTAAATTTTGAATATACAGCCACCTCGGAAAAATCCAATAATATCATTATAAGCAGATGGAACCGAAAAGCTTACATCTCTTCACAAGAAGCTAAAGAACTCAAAGCAAATGCTACTGTTATTCCAAGGGCTTATGGACTACCAAAAATTCAAAAAATTGAAAACCCTCTCAGAATAATAGTCTCTACTATAAACAGCCCTACATCCAAATTATCCAAATATCTGTCAAACATTTTGGAGATAATCACAGAAAAATAAGAATTTCGTGTTGAAGACAGTTGGGAATTCGTAAACAACATAAAAACCTTCAAAGTTCCTAATCAACATTGTCTGGTATCTCTAGATGTGGTAAATCTATTTCCTTCAGTCCCAATCAATTTAGCTGTACAATGCATCAAATATAAATGGGACGAAATTGCTCCTTATACGATTATACCAAGAGATGAATTCTTAAACGCTATCGAGTTTTGCCTTAGATCCACATACTTCAAGTTTAACATTAAAAATTTCAAACAAGTTGAAGGAGTAGCCATAGGTTCTCCGCTCTCACCCGTGGTAGCGGATATCGTCATGAAAGCACTTGAAACTGATTGTTTATCTAGTCTGAATTTTCAAGTTCCTTTGTACAAGAGATATGTGGATAATATCTTTATGATCATTCCAAATTAAAACTAGATCAAGTTTTAGAAACTTTTAACTCTTTCGACTCTAACCTTAAATTTACCTATGAAATTGAACAAAACCATACACTTAATTTTTGAGATGTATCTATTATCAGAACGAACAATGGAACTCTCCTTACTAACTGGTATCATAAACAGACTTGGTCTGGTAGATACTTGCATTTTCTGTCACAACATCCTTGGTCACAAAAGAAAGGAATGATTTTCGGACTCATAGATAGAGCAATTAAATTATCTTCACTAAACTTTAGACAACAAAACATTCAATTATTTAAAAAAAACTTTGATGGATAATGGCTACCCGTTGAATCTTATCAATAGATTGATCAAAATCAGAATCAACAATATCTATAATCAAATTGGAAAAGAGGTTTCTCATATTCACAAAGGTTTCACAGTAATTCCGTACATCTCTGGCATAACTGATAAAATTGCTTTCATTTTACGACAAAATGACATTAGAGTCATTTTTAGACCTATTAAATCAAACCCAAACCTGTTCACATCCCCTAAAGACAATTTCGATGTCTTTCAAAAACGCAATGTGGTGTACAAATTTAATTGTTTAAACTGTGATGGCTGTTATGTTGGACACGCAGGAAGACCTCTTCATCTTAGAATTAAAGAACATAAACGTCGAAATCATAATATAGATAATGTAACTGCTCATGAAAGGCACAGAATGGAGACAGTACACGATTTTGACTTCGCACACCCCAGAATCTTAGCTAAAGAAAAAATGTAAAAAAAAAACGTTTAACTGTTGAATCATTTTTCATCAATAAAGAAAAAAAGTCTGTTAATTTGAGGTTCGAAAATTCTAGACTACCCGATTTCTGTAGTTCATTGTGTAATTATTAATATAATTTACTTTTACTATTCTACTTTCAACTTTTCTCCTATGAAACATAATTTTCTTACAATCCAACCTATTTACATAATAACAATTGTCACCTTTTGTCTTTATATTTTTCAAACAACCTCTTTTCTCTGCACTTTCAAGAGCAGTGCAATCACTAGTACGCCCCTGCGGTCCTTAGAAACTAAGTTTTATTTCATGACGTGCAATAGGACGAAACGGTCGACTGTCAACATCTCTGACTGAATTTTATTTTTTAACTAGAGGTATCAACCTCTTCCATTTTATAACATTTCGATGGACGCAAGTTTTTTGTCAGAATTTATTTCACCTTCCTGAATTTTGGTAAGCAAACACGTTTTTTCAATATATTTCATGTATAATCCTGCCTAAAATTATCCTCATAGCATTTTGAGATGCAGATTAATGTACCCTGTACGAATAACGACCCCCATAGGTTTTCTCTTCGTTCTTTGTTTTCGGAAGTAACATTTGAATAACAAAAAAAATTATGATATTTTACTTTCATTTTTAAACGAAATTTGAATATAAACTCACATTTAAAAAGATAATCAAAAGCAACAAATAAAATAAGTTATCACCTTTTTCAGAACAGTGATAAGGGGAAACACAATTCCTTAAAACTTTATTTGTTCCATCAATTATATTCTAATCACGAAACGTCACTCTTGAACGTCAAACTCTTCATAATTCAGGTACAGCAATGTTATGTTGATCAATGTATTATTTATTTATTTTAGGTCATTCATTATCATATGATTCTTATATTTTTAATATTTTTATTTCATCTTTATTTGTTTACTTGTGTAGTTATTTATTTATTTTTCTTTCTTTATTTATTCATTCATTTATTTATTTTTATTTTATTCATCTTTCATTTTATTTTTATATTTATTTTTACTTTTACTTTTTCGGTCTTGTTTTATATACATTTTAAAAATAATGTTCATGATAAAAAATGTCTCAGGTTTTTGTATTTTATTGTTTCAATTTCGTTTTCTACAATAAAGCTTTGAATTCTCGACAGGCTTGAAAAGGGACTACACCTAGTCCGAAACGTCGCCTATTTTTCAACAAGTAAATTCGCTTTTTATTCCTGGACCTTATAAGCCGGACACTGTTTTGCTACATAACTGAAAAGGTCGAAACTTAAGAAAAGTGCATTGGGTTTCAGTGTTCTTCTTAGTTACTTTCTTTTTCGTTTTTTGTCTGTTACGCACAGAAAACCTTAAAATGAAAATAAAGAAGAAGAAGAGAGAAAAATCCGAAGGCAATCTCCAAAACCTTCTCGAAGCTCATATTTGTCTTAGGATTTCAGTTTTAGAAAGTCGCATGATTTTGGAAGATTTTGATTTCGAATGTAACTCTCAAAGTTACTTATATCATTACATGAAACAGTTGGAATTCGATAACTTGGATTTGAAACTTAATTTCATCGCTATGTAATTGCGAAATTTTGAATTCAGAGCGTTACACATGGAAGTGTTTCTAATTCGCAAATTTATGTAGTAAGAAAGTTTCCGAAAAATACTTGAATTTTAGAGGTTCTTTGAAATAAAAATATATGTTGACTGTGGAAGTTAGCTTGATGCAGTAGCAAACAATTGAAAGAAAAATTGGGAATTCAAAAGATCTCAGAAATGAAATTGTTCTTACATTTCCCACGGTAAACGACGCTTTCCTCACTTCTTCATAATAATTAACAATTTTCAATCTTGAGTTATTAGTAGATAGTCAATCCAGAAGTGGTAGGTTTCTTCTTAGTTACCCAAGGATCATTTGACACTTCACTCCCAGCGTCGTTTATGCGATTCATCGCTTATAGTGATATTGTGTCGTATGTTTTAGTGATATTTTGTATAAGTGTGCGCAATACAGTTTAGCTTCGTAAGTTACTACCATTGCAAATAAATGCCTGAGAAAGCGTGTCATCGTCGTGCGTGCATTTTTGGTAAATACCACAATCCGAATAATAAGCGTTCTTCAGTTTTTATGAAAGGCTGAATGCTGCAATCAGTATTGCTTGCTATGCCTTTGGGAGATATAAGTAGATAGGGTGAGCCATAGGGTGGCCCCTGATTGGTTGAGAGGTGTGGTCTATGCTGAGGAGTAGGGGTGATTGAGGGGACATTACCTCTTCTGCTTGGCCGAGAGAGTGGCCTCCTTAGATTAGTTGAGGACGTGTCCTATCGCGAGGAGAGGGGGTAATTTAGAGGGCATGTCTTCTTCTGATTAGTCTAGGGGGCATTCCCTTTCGCGAGGAGTGGGGGTAATAAAAGAGGTGTGGTCTCTCATGATTGGTTGATGTATGTGGCCCAATTATTTGCGGGCATATCCTCAGGACTGTTGTCCTCACATATTTCAGATGGGAGCGGTCAAGTAAGGAGTGGTAGGGGATAATTTGATTAAGTATCCTTATTCCAACTGTCTAAAGGGGCGTGGCCTCATTCAAACGAGATAGTTATAAATTTTTCTTGTTGGTAGAACATGAGGAGCTGGGATGGTGTGGGAGATGTAAAATTGTTGATGATTAGTTACATTATTAATTATGTTTACTGACTTTCTAATTATGTTAAAAATGTGAGGTGTCAAAATTAAAACGATATTTGACTGCTCAAAGGTTTGTGGAATAATTCATTCACTGATTAAACTTAAAATTATCGCAAGCTATCCTAAGTGAAATGTAATAAATGAAAACACAATGTTTACAAATTATAATCGTATGTTTGTTTTCATTCATTTTTCTAATATCTTATAATATTACATGATTTAGAGAAGAAAATATTGTTATTCAAGTAGGTGTAGAAAAAACGAATGCAACTTCGCCAACGATGTATGACATAAGGATAGATCTCATTTCCAGGAATGCAATTTCAGAATATAAGTCGACGAAAGATTTCTCGAGCTTAGCTATTACCTGGGTTTTATTATATGCAAATTTAAACCTTATTATTTGACAAATTAATTCTTCATTCGGTGAATGTATATCTTCAGAGATTAAGTAATTCACAATAACTTTAACTAAGTGATATGTAAACGCTTATAGATTCATCAGTAAACGTTCCATTTTTCTAAATCGTTCATTGACACAAACCACGACATTCTTCAATCCTTCAAAAGAAGAAACCCATGTGACTGAACTTCGAGTCCAATTAGTATCGTTTTGGAAAATGGATGATTTAATCCGGAAACCGTCGGTAGTATGATTATTTGTGAGGTTCTCTCCGTGAAGTTTGTAGACATCATGATCAGGCGTTTGAAAGCTGCTCTAGTTAGTACTTCTCTAATCGGCGCTAGCTTGGGTTTGATCCTTTCGATTCTTGGTGTTTCAGAAACATTTTTATTAGTTTTTTTGTTGGCCGATGCTCCGAGAGTTTCAATTAACGTGTGCTTTGAAAAATCAAAGACTTGCGGGGATTTCACCGCCACCGATCGGGCTTCAAAATACGATATGAGTACTTGTTTGGATATAAAAAATCAACTGATTCAAAGAGTTGTCATGCATCGGTTTATATATGTAGAACGTATGAGAACTAGGGGCGTTTTTTGGTGGCGGTAAGCCATAGTTGATTAGTGCGGAAATAACCGTTTTACCATACGTGCAAACAAATAAAAGCAGTTCGTTTCACATGGAAATCAGACAAAAGGACACGTGTTTCATATAAATCACAAAAAAAATCCGTATGGCATGGATTCACACAAAGGAACACATGTTTGCCATAAACTATAAAAGAAATTCACATGTCATGGAAATTAGACAAAAGAACACACGTTCCACCAAAGTCACACAAAAGAAACCGTTTTTCCTGGAAGTTGAATAAAAGTATACGTGTTCCAAATAATGGAATCATGTTGTCTATACATTATACAAAAGTACAATACAATTGTGTGGAAATTACCTGCAGTGAACATTCATCTCTCTTCCAAATATAACCTGAAACACTTCTTTTTTCCTTCTTTCAAGCAGCAATAGGGTAAAGCATTTTTCTTTGGAAAATTCCGGTCTTGTGAAGACCTGAAATCGAAAATTTCACTCTCAGATTACATATTAGCCTATAGTTAATTTTTCAATATTTTCTCGCGTTCAAGCTGACGTTGACGATAGTGGTCAAGTTTCTCAAGTTAGGAGGGGGTGTGACATAAAAGAGTAGATCGTAGGCGGGGTTGAATGTTCGTTGCTCTTGAATACCTACCCTTCGCTCTTCAGGGCTTAGTTTCTTCTCAAACTTCTTCAGTGTAGAAGCAATTTTTTGTCAACTCTTGACCCTTAAAAACGCTAGGGGAATATGTTGCTATGGATAAGATCCAGCCACCGATGTATGAAATACATGTTGATGGATAGCAGGACGATAAAGACATGATCAGCGTGCCGTAATTCTGTCGGTATTAATTTCTACAGCGAAGACGATGACATCTGGGGGATATTCCGCCAGAACAAACTAGGAACGGTGAGTTCTACAGAATGTATAGGAATAATAATAATAATATTTGAAGTATATGACACAGTAGATGCCAACATTATTGAGCTTTTTCATTGTAAGAAGTTCTTCATTTCTTTTTGTTCAATTACTTTGTTTGAAGTCTTGTGAATTATTAAAAAAAAATAGGCGAAGTTTTTTCTATTCCAAATATCTAAAACTGAAAAAAATTTCAATTTTTCAAACTCTCGTTCGTTTAGAAGATTTGCTTTGAAATAAAATACATGAAAGATATAAGATGTCAATTTTCAAATTTTTTATTTCAAGAAAATCGTTCGAATTCCAAAAAATTCAGAACTATACAAACGTTCTTCTGCGTGGCAGATTCTTCAGGGACTACTTACTGAACATCGAGAGAATGCTTCGTCTTCTCTTCTTAAACAGGATCCATCTTTTCGATTCCTTGGCATTCTGCGGCAGCCATCTCTGGATCGCTTACGGTTTCAGATTGATTCATTATCGGAGATGAGTCAAATCACGAAACGAAAGGTGTTTTCGGAGATAGCTCGCATATTTGATCCGCTGGGATGGCTAGCACCAGTCATCGTCAAGGCCAAAATTTTCATGCAAAGTTTATGGGCTATCAAAATAGGTTGGGATGATACACTACCAACGGAGTTCATCGGCAAGTGGACAATGTTCAGAAATGAGGATTCAGATCTGACCACTCTTGCCATCCCGCGCTAGTTAGGCTCTACACCTTTCGACTACCATGAACTTCGCGGTTTCAGAGATGCCTCAGAGAAGGCAATTGGAGCTGTTTTATATTTTCGCGTCACTCTACCTTCGTCGGGCATAACTCGTGTAACTCTCGTCACGGCCAAGACGAAAGTAGCTCGATTGAAAGAGACCTCACTTCCTCGACTCGAACTGTGTGCCGCCGTATTACTGGTAAGATAAGTATCGCATGTGTGATCGGTCTTGAGTCTCTTCGCCTCTACCCCGATGCATCTTTGGTCTGATTCGGAAAACACTTTGAATCGGATTCAGGGGCATCCTCTACGATGGGAGACCTATATTACAGAAAGAGTTTCCGAGATTCAGCATGCGCTGCCAGAAGCGGTATGGCATCGTGTACCTGGAGTGGATAATTCTGCGGATTCTGGATCAAGAGGCCTCACACCGAATCGATTGGAACATCGCCTGATTTGGTGGCAAGGACCGGTGTGGTTGGTCAAGCCTGAGTTCTTCTGGCCAAGGTCAGCGGGAATTATTGACCCTCCGGTCGATAGAGAGGAACGTATCATCGGCTGCGCTTTGCTTTCAATTCATGGATCGACTTCGTAAGAAGCATTTTGAACGGCTGCCTTTTCATTCGACGACCTCATCAAGGCAAGAAAGAAACTGGATGTTTCAAAATCGAGTCCATTATTGAAACTACTACCTTCTTTGGGTACTGATGGACTGCTGAGACTCGGAGGTTGACTGACTCATGCCGTGCTCCATTACGACGAGAAATGTCCCCACATCTTGACCAAGGACTCATCTTTAACGACCTTAATCATCAGAAATGGACATCAGATCATGTTACATGGTGGTCCTCAACTAACCTTGTCTTACTTACGGAGGAAATATTGGATCATCTCTGGTCGTACGGCCGTTAAGCGTATGTTGTCTCGATGCGCGACATATATGAGACATCGAGCAAAGTATTGTAATCAGGTTATGAGTCCTCTACCATCTTTCAGAGGTACGCCACCAGTTCGACCATTTGCAACGGCCGAATTGGACTACGCAGGCCTTGTTTGGATACGCACGGCAAAAGGGCGAGGTCACAAGGTACACAAGGGGTACATCATCATCTTTAATTCCTGTGCTACCTTAGCTGTACATTTAGAAGTCGTTTCAGACTATTCTGCAGAGGGTTTCATTGCCGCCTATAGGAGGTTTCAAGCTTGACGAGGTGTCAGCCACTCTTTATAGCGATAATGGTACCAACTTCGTTGGAGCTGACTGTCAGCTACGAGAACTACTTTCCGAGGCTTCAGCTGAGTCAAGCAAGATCGCTCGTTATATCGCCGACAACCACACAACTTGAAAATTCAATCCTCCCGCCGCTCCACTTTTTAGCGGATTGTGGGAAGCAGCAGTACGGTCGGTCAAACACCATCTATGTCGTGTTATTAGAGGCACTACTCCCACCTTTGAGGAAATGACCACTTTTCTTGCACAAGTGGAGTGATCCAGTGATTTAGTAGAGCGGACTCCTGCAAACTTTCTTATCGGCCCACCAATTTACTCCATACCAAAGCCTTCATTACTAGATACAAAGCTGAGACCCAGAGAGCGCTGACAGCTCTTGACTCAGATGTTCCAAACCTTCTGGAAAATATGGTCTTCGGAATATCTCCACGAACTACAAGCTACAAGCTCCGATCAAAATCGGAGATCTCGTTTTGATTCTTCAAGAGAAGATTTCTCACATTAAGTGTTCTCTGGCTCGGGTAGTTCAGGTACATCCGGGATCAGATGGTAAAATTCGTTTTGTTTCCTTGAAGACGGCAAGTGGTCTTCTGAAGAGACCTGTCGTAAAACTTGTGTTACTCCCGATTTTTGTTTCAGAATCCACGGAAGCTGACCCGCCATAACCTTCTCAGGGTGGGCGCATTCTTCAGCACATATCAGGGTGGGCACAATACTCGAGACCTGTTGATTCTATTCCAAGTCTACTAATGAAGTAATTCGGCCATCTATCCCGAAGGTAGGCAGAAATTTTGGAGATTTTCCTCCCTCTAATAGTTACTGTCGCGTTCGCGGGTGATCTCGGATCCTGTACGGCCCTGGTCATGCTGCCCTTTCATCACACTGGAGGATCGAGTACCTAGGCGAGTCCAGGGGACAGTTTAGTACTGCTCGATACCTGGTCCGAGTCGCTTTTCTCAATGATCGCTTGTAGAATAATTTGTATTTATTTTGCTTCACTACCCGTTAAAAGTTGTCCTCGCCTATATTTATTGTTAAGTTCTAGTTTTTCTAACAACCCTCATTATTTTTGTGAAATTGTGTACCGCGACTATATGAGGCATCTTTTTACAGTGTGAAAAGGTGAAATGAACTTTTCTATCGATTCTGAATCACGCGTCCTTATTTTCCTGACCCCTTACAACATCTAACTTCACTTTCGGATCATTTCTGCAAGTTTGAATCTCAAACATTCTATGCCTTTAGAAAATTATCATATTCTTGGTTGACTGTTAAAATTTGCGTGAGAGTAAGTCAACGGAAAAAATATTAAAAATTTAGATTGAAAGAGGCAATGGTCGGTAAGGTGGGAATTCTTTCTCCTTTGTCAATATTTGAGTAAGATTTAGGAAAATTGGTACGAAGGTACTTATACATTTTTGAATTTTTCTGAATATTCCTGAAAGCAGATTAATATATTTGGAAACATTTTTTTTAAAGTGACGGCAGGGTAGAAAGTTTTTTCTTCTGCATTAACTCACATTTTCATATAATTTCTCAATATTCATTCTGTCGATTCCAAGGAACCTTATGATAATCATGTGGCTCTGAATTCCTCAGATTTCCTATTCGATGCTACAACCAATATTATTTATGTACACTATCGATCAGGATCTGCACATTTACTGCAACAAACATGTGTTTTCTTGTTCCTTAGCGTGTAGTCGACCCCTAGAAACTTCTATTCAATAAATACAAATATAATGTGAAAATCAATGCTTGCAACAAAAACGTAGAGTGAATGTGTCGGTAAAGTAGAAATTTTTTGTTTCACAACTAATGTCTCACCAATTGTGGTATCAAGTTGATAGTCTTGGAAGTTAGATTGGAGAAAGTAATGAAATGTTTGGATGCTACTGAAACTTTAATTGAATCTTCGAATTGTGGAATTTTAAGAACTTCCCTTTGAATCCCCAAACATTAAGGATCATGCAAACGTTTCATAGTGCTTGTTACATACTGTCTTAGATTTTCGATTCGTTGTCACAATAAATATGGAATCCAGTTATTAAAAAAATGAGAAAACAAAACAGTCGGTAATGTAGAGATTCTATATTCCACGAATTAGGCCCATAAAAATTGTAGTATGAAGTGTAAAGTCTTTGTAGTTAGATTAAAGGAACTTACAAAATGTTTGAATTTATTTTAAACTTCAAGTCAAATGTGAATTGTGGAATTTTTTCCAAAAAATTCGTTTGTATTCTTAACATTTAGGATATAATATAATGATAGTATTGATTATTCTTTTTACCTCTTGTATCAGGACTCATTGAAATTTTTTTCATTATAAATTTTCTAAAATTTATTAAGTTGAAATGTAACTTTATTTATTATAATAAAATTATGAAGAATCAAATTCTAGAGATCAAGCTTTATTTATAATTAATAATATTTTGTTTTTCAATTAATGGATTGAATTCATAAAAAAGAAAATTTTATTGTTATTAAAATATCGGAAATAAAAATTTCTTCAACAAATTTTGAAGGATCAGCTCTAAGATTAGTAATATAAAATAAATTAATTGAGAAAAGATGAATTTTAATTTAAATTTTAAAAAACCATTAAAACATAAATTTACACTAATTTTAATCAATAATAATGATTGAATGAAATGATTTTTGAAATGCATAAAAAAAATGATATTTCCAATACTACATTGATGAGTTAAGCAAAATTCATTATTTACCTGTTCGTTAAAGACATGTCGTTTGAAAATTGATTAAAAGTCTGAACTGCTCAATGAAATTGTGAATAAAATAATAATGAATAGCTGCAGTATTATGTAACTTAGAAGCTGCAGGTTGGAAGCTGTTGGATTTAGATTAAAGGAACAAACAAAAGTTTTTACGGTTCTGAATTTTATGAAATAGGAGAAAAATTCCAATTTTAGAATATTTTATTGTTTCGAATTCCCCTGTTGAATCTCACAAAATTAGGAATCATACAAACGTTGCTCGTTATCTTTTATACAATTTTCTGAGATTCCCAACTTTATGTCTCACATTATGTGAAATGAGTTGTTGTTAGGTGTGCTTAAATAATAAATATTTTGAAAATATAAATGCTATGAACTATGTAATAAATCGAATTATTATTATTATTATTTCCTTCTTTTATCAACAGAAAACAATGATTTAATGGTGTTGGCTGATGCTGCTGCTGCTGCTGAGCGAATGCGTCATTTCGACGCTGCCAATGAAGCCGCATATGGCTACTTCGATGAAAATCGTGAACCGCAGCAGCAGGAACATCTAGAAAACTAAACTAGAAAACTGATTATTAATTCTTGTTCTTGCATATAACTTTGAGTAGAGAGGAGTTTTGCTCAATTGGTATTTTGAAAATGAAAATACCCCTTGGAAAGTCGTAATATTATATGTAATTTATTCTCTTCCCTTTTACGGGTTTGAGAGCCTCCGTTCCCTTTACAGTAGGTTACATAAGTGCCTTAAACCACTTATTCTAGCTTAAGTACAACGCTTAATAACTAATTTTTCGGCTATTTGCTACTATATACATCGATACTAAGTTCGCATGATCGAGCTTCCAGGGCTTCCATTTCCTCTGACCTTCTCTCCATTTTCTTGTACTTCTCGAATTTTTACTTTATTACACTAACTTCCTTTGAAACGGATAAACCCTTGGCTTTTTCTTTCCTAAGTTCTTCCAGTGTCCTCGTCCGTTCTACTCCTTGACCACTTTCATCCAATATTCCTCTCACACAATCACTCACACTTCTTCCTTCCTCTCATTCTCCAGTGCACACCTCTAACACATGTTCCCACGACTCCACTTCATTGTCACACATTCTACACATTTTCTCTACTTCATCCTTCCAGTGTCTATACGCTTCCATTCCCTCTCCCATTCTAAACCGTAATACTCTACTCCACTTACTCTCTTTCTTTAACTTTGTCAGTTATTCTGGTTCCCCCACCCATTTAACCATCTTATACCACCTGTTGTACGTTGATTCCATGATTTTGATCCAACTTTCCTCTCCGTGTCTTATCATCATCTCCAATTCTATTTCCTGCCATTCTACATATCCTACATGAAAACCACATCCTTTTCTCATCCGCTGTCTCTCTCCTTCCCATTTCGAGCCTTCTATATTGCCTCTCTTCTCTCTAGATCTTATCTCCTTTAAGCACGCTTGTGCGATTTTGCTTCCCTCTCCCCTCTTCAGCGTTTCTTCAAACTTCCACGCTCTCTTTACTTGCCGAACTACCATCTTCTCTCTGCCCAGTTCTTTCCCCAGCATATACCCTGGACAACTCCAACTTACCCCCATAACCCACCTCAGAAATCTTTCGCGTAGACTTTCCACTCTTTTTTGCTCCTTCCACCCCCAGACTTCTACTCTCTAGCACACGACTGCCCACACTAACACATCTAACATCCATATTCTCATCCTCCAGTCATCCTTAAACCTTCTCTTGCCTGTGCCCCAAACATGACCCATTACTTCACTCGCACACTCCATCCTTTTTCTTACTTGCAACTCGTTACCTCCCCCTGATTCGAACCAAAAACCTAAGTGAAGAAATTCCTCTACTCGTTTTATCGTTTCTCCGTTAAATTTCCACTTGTACTCTATTTTCTGCCTTCTGTTCCTGAAGCACGTTTTCTTTGTATTGCTAACGTTCACTGTTTGATCTTTCTCGTTACGTACTCTTCCAACACTCGCAACATCAAATTCAATTCTCTTTCGTCATCTGCCAGTACTACAACATCATCCGCGAATGCTAAAGAGTAAAGCTTACTGCTTCCTAAAATCGTACCTTCTTTTCCGTTGTTCTTTAGCTTTTCCTCTAAGTCTGCTAGCATTATACTAAACAGTAGCGGAATCAGGGGGCAACCTTGCCTGAGTCCTCTCTGCGTACAAAATTCCTCTCCTTTCTCTTTTCCTATCTTCACTCTGAATCTTGTCTCCATAAATATTTCTTTTATCTTTCCAACCAGCCCCTCATCTATTCCTCTTCCTTTCATCGCTTGCCACTACACTTTTCTGTTCACTGAGTCAAACGCTGCCTTGAAGTCTACAAACAAGGCTACAAGTTTTCCTCCCTTCCGGCCCAAGTTCCTATTCACTAGATAGTTTAGAACGTAAATATTATCGATTGTTCCCATTCCTTCCCTAAAGCCCGTCTGGTTGTGAGGGATAATTCCTTTCTCTTCTACTTGACTCTCTATTCTGTTTCTGAGGACTTCCGCATAGATCTTATACCCTACCGACATCAGAGTTATACCTCTATAATCCTCTACCTTTTTACCCTCTCATTTTTTTATGAGCGGAATGCACTTCCTCCCTGTCAATGCCATTTGTATCTTCCTCCTTTTCTTCTTTTTACTCCTTTCCTTCATCTCCAACTTTTCCTTCTTCCCCTCCCAACAGACTTTTGAAATACTCCGTTCATTCATTCTTTTTTGTATCCTCATTCACTCCCTTCCCTCTTCCTCTTTCCCTATTTATAACCTCCCATACATTTCATTCCTTCACTGCTTGCTCTGCCTACTATATATATCTTTCTTTCTCCTTCTGCTTTTTCTCGTTCAACATTCCCTCATTTACTCGTTTTATCCTATTATGGTCCTTTTTGCTGATCTCTCCTCTTCTCCATTCTCTTCCACTCTAATTTATTTTATCTTTACCTTTTTTACACTCCTCATCCCACTAACCTTCTCTTTTCATGCCTCCCCTCTCTTTCGGTCTTACCACCTCTTTTACCTTTTCAATCACTCCCTTTATTCTTTCCAATATCTCGTCTACCCCTTCCTCTTCTACACCTCATAAATTCTCGTTCTTCATTTTTCCTCTGAATTCTTCCAACTTTTTTCTCCCCCAGGACTCCATGTTTTCTTTTCTTACCTCTCCTCTACCCTCCTCACCTCTAGGATGCCTATGACATCCTTTAGGTTTTGCTATTACCGGAAAGTGCTCAGAGCCTATCTCATTCCTCACTTCTATTCCTACCATCAGCTTTCTTACCCTCTCTTCTGCCCAAATGTAGTCTATTACGGTCTTCTCTTTTCCTGTGAATGTTATTTCACCATCCTCGTCCCCTCTAGTACTTCCATTACAGATGAACCACCCTTCTCTTCCTATCAAGTCCAGAAGTACTCTAACCTCTCGATCTGTTTCTCCATGTTTTGATTTGCTCATGAACGCCTCCTCCTCTTCATCCCATAACTCTCCTCCCTGAACTCCAGTCCATGAATTTAGGTCACCCCCAATCAGTACCAGCCCCTCTCCTTTTTCTACAGTCCACTTCCTTATAACTTACCATCCCTCCTCTTCTCCTGTAAACACATACTACCGCTACCCTTTCTTCACCCACTTTAATTCTCCTCATCATTACTCCGTCCTTTGTTTCTCCATCATCCTCCGTTCCCTGTTCTACCTCAAGACCCTTTCTCACCCCTGATGCCATGCCGCCCATCCCTCTCCCTATCTCATGTTCTTCCCTTGCTTCTTGCATCTTCCAAACATATCCCCTTGGTAGTATTTTCTCTATCCCTTTTCAGTCTTTCTTCTCCAACCATGTCTCACTCATCATTACAACGTCCCATTTTCTCAATTCCTCCCAGGAACCTAAGTCTTTGTTTTTTAATCCTGACACGTCCCAGAAAGTCACTTTTACTTCCCCAACTTCTTTTCTTCTTTTCTCCATGTTTTTTACCCTCCCGTAAACCCCGTCGCGTTCCGTTGACTCTCACCTCGCCGTTCTCCATCCATTTTCCTTCCTCCCTTTGTTTGACAGACTTTCAAAACTGCTCTGTCTTCATCCCAGATCCTCAGCTCTCCATTTACCCATATCCCATCCCTTCCTATTATTATCCTGCTACCTTTCCTTCTTGCTTCCCGTGCACTCTGTCCTGTTATCCATTTTCTTCTCCTCTCCTGCCACGGCATATCTTCTTCGACTCTCTCTGTTCTCCCTTTCAACAATCTCCTTTTCCCCATTATTTCGAATGTGTCCTCCATACTTCCTAATGTCACCAAACACATGCCTCTCCTCCCTTTCCAATTCTTCCTATTCTCCTTACCCCCTCTACACTTATTTTGCTCCTACGTCACTTATCAGTTTCCTTACCTCTTCCTCTTCGGTTCCGCTTTCTATTTCCATCCCCTTGATCATAACGTTCTTGCTTCTCCTCTTTCTCTCTCCTACTTCCATCTGTCTTTCTATTTGTGTCAATCTCCCATGCACATATTTTTCCTCATTCCGTGCGTCCTGCGCATCTGTCTTCATACCTTGCTCAGCCCTTGCTTATAATTTGCTCAACCTCTCTTCTATTGCTACCATTTCTATTTTTCTACGTTCACCATTTTCTTTCAAATGATTCTGTACGCTTTCCAGTTCCTTCCATACTTTCTCTTTTTCTTTTTCCCACCTCTCTCAATTCTTTCGTATTTTTTTACCTCCTCTTCGGCCTCATCCCCATTCCCATTCAACGCATCTAGTCTGCCACACATCTCCTCTCTTAACTCCTTTATCATTTTCACTACCAGACTTTCCCTGACTTTCCCTGACTTTCGACTGGCTGTTGTTACCGGCGTCTCGTGCATGACGTCACTATCCATTTTGATATTCCCCTCTGTATCCTTCTCGCTCTTGTCCACCGTGCACCTCTCACGCCTCTCTTTTGCTCTGAGTTTGGACTTCGTTCCAAAGGCATGATTCTCCCGCTCTTTTCCACTGAGAAAGAAACGCAGCCTTTACTAATATCAACAAACTTTTACTTCTTACCAAATCTACCCTAACCTCAAAAATTCGGCACTCACTAACTTTCACCTTTCACGCCTCACATACACTCTTTCTTTCACTCCCTTCACTCTCACTCAATCTCACGCCCTTTACTTTTTTACTCAGTCCACTTTCACCCGTCTTATTTCTCTTTCCCCTCTCAAAAGCCGAAAAAATGTCCGCACCGCAAAAACACCGTGTTTCCACTCTCGGTCCTGGAAACGGAAGCCTGAAAGTCGTAATACAGATTTCATTTTGGAAAGAACATACCCTCCATATTCTATTTAGACCAAGCCCCTTTCGTAGAACAGGGTTTTTAACACATGAACTTGAATCAGCCAAAAATATTGAAAATTGTTCATTAAAAAAATAGTACGTAAAGAATAAAAGGTGCGGAAATCGTGATTTTTTTTAAAACCTCATAACTTTTCCAATTTTGAGCTTTTTCCATAAATCTAGATCATTTAATAGATAATACGGTACAAATTAAGAATGTGTTCGGTTTTTCTTATTTCGGATCACGGGTTTTGACCATGCCTCCAGACGAATCATAAGAGGCTACTCCCATAATAACCTCCAAATTCTACATGTGAACCACTCAAAGAGAGCCACGCTCCCAATTACCCTCACTCATTTTTTAAAGACTGTGCACATGGATCAATCAGAAGAGACCACGCCCCTTCTTCCTGAAGTCATGTTCATCGACTGATCAGGAGAGGCCACGCCCTAATTATCCTACTTTCTTTTCATTTGGGCCGCGCCCCTCCGGATTGGTATATGGGCGTGGCCTAAATGAAAAGAGAGTAGTGTAATCAGGGCGTAGCCGCTCCTCATTGGCCGATGGGCGTGACCTCAGGAAGAAGTGGTGAGGGATAAGGGGCGTGTCCTCTTCTGATTGGACCATCTGCACAGTCTACATAAAATGAGTGAGGGTAATTGAGAGCGCGGCCCTTCTTTGCGTGGTTATACTATATAGATATAAAAGGAGATTATCATTCATCAAAACAGATATACACACATTCAAAAAATTATACTAACCTATTGTCAGTTTTTCTAAATCATGCACTTTTTTTTTTTTTGATTGAGAGGAAGAGAGCCAGAGTATAATTCCAGAGATTTATACAAGATCCTTGTAACCGTACGGGAACGAGTTCAAATTTTCCGTAAAACAACTCCTATTACAAACAGGTCTCACGGTTTTCGTTTCTGATACTAAGAGGACGTTGTAGAATGCGGTGCGCCTTGACCACCTTTTTGATAGAATCTGGATTGAATTTTATGCCATTAGATATTAATACAATGCTCCAGCTTCCTTTTCGCAATACGCGACGACCTCATCAGACCGATTATTTCGCGGTTCCTTGAAATAAACTTCAATCTTGACCGCGCCTACGTTGAATTTAGGGTAAAACCTTGACCCCTCATACTCTGTATGGTATAAATTCTCTCCCTCACCTGGCCACATGGGAAATATCAACAAGTTATTAAACTAATGAACAGCTCAGGCAATTGACTAATCTTTGACACTGGAGAATGGACAAAGTTACAACAGCATTTGGATATAATATAATCATATTTCTCTTCCGGAGATTCACCATTGTACCTTCAGACAATTGAACTGAGCAGATAGTCTCTTATTTATGACCGCTCAAGGTTACAAGGCAATTCTTATAGAGAGGTGAAGGAGGACAGCGGCGGGTCCAACAATGACACACAGCATGGCGAGGGTGAGGCACGAAAAGGGAAGGTATACACTCCGGAAATAATTCTGCAAAAGCCTACATTTGAAGGATTGGAGAATTGACTCGTCGAATAATAAGGTTGAAATTTGCATAAATTGGAAGTTTTTGTATTTATTCAAAAAAAAAATAGTACAGATAAATCTGTGGAACAGAAGTAGGTTTGAAGGATTTCAGAATACAAAGAATATAATAATCTCTCTCTCTCTTCCTCTCTCTCTCTCTCTCTCTCCCTCCCCCTCTCTTCCTCTCTCTCTCTCCCTCTCTCTCCCTCCCCCTCTCTCCCTCTCCACCACTTCTCACTTCTCACGACCAAGAGATGAATGATCACGTGTAAGTATGTAGGATATTTCTTTCCACGAGAGAGAGAAAGAGAGAGGAAGAGTGAGGGAGAGAGAGAGACAGAGTGAGG
>WSXT02178731.1:0-21510 GCA_011762715.2 Neuroterus valhalla | reverse complement strand
TACCGTTTCTGACAAACTTTGATCGAGTGCGCAGCACGAGACACGCGATGAGAATGAAGTCGTTAAAGCCGGAGAAGATTTAACAAAAGAGAATTCACACTCATCAAATTAAATTAGACAACATTCCACTTCTGAGTTTCACAAGCTTTATGTACAACTGTAGGGAGGTACAAAGGCCGAGCGCGTAGCGCGAGGTGAGATTACCATCGAGCGCGAAGCGCGAGATCCCAAAGACGCGCGCCCTAGGCGCGCTGAAACTTGCGAGCAAAGCGAGCCGCGCGCAAAGCGCGCGATAAGAGTGTGCCCGCGCGGCGGGCAGATTTTTTTAACTTTCTTTCTCTAATTTTGTCATCAATGAACTATTTATTGACAGGTACAAAGTTATTCGTTATGTAGCACCTCCAACTTAAAGTGGAAATCATCAGGTTTAAAATTTCGTCTTCTTTGAGAGAAAAGAATCACAGGTAAAGGTATATGCGAAGGGTTCTCAGGTACCTTCTTCTTTTCAATATTATTTGAATCTGAAAAATCAAAACGAAGGGTCAAATTTTTAGAAATTCCTTAATAATAACTGTACGTGATTTATTTTGTTCAATCTGAAAAAACTCAAGGATATCATGCAAAAAAAGCGACGGAGATAATCTTACGAACATTTTATTTGTTCCTTGAAAAATTGACATAATTATTAATTTTTCGCCTTACCCCCTCTATACATCTACAATTTTCGCTCTCTATTTATTTATTTTACGTTTCTCACAGACTACTTCTACTTCATCATCGCCAACTTCTTTCTCACATAGTCAACTCTTATTGTTCGTATTCAGAAAATTCATATCTCGGGGATATTTTTTATACATTCAAAAAAATTTTAATTTGATTTTTAATAACGAGCCTGAACACGACTGCCGTTTGAGTTTCCATCAGTCATCTTGTTCTGTACACTAAGAAAAAAGTTTGTTTGAACCAAATATACATATCAGTGATATGAGGTAAAAGTGAAAATTAATTGGAATCAAACCAAATTTGTTGTTAAAAACTGCTTGAGCAGCAATTTTTTTTAAAAAAGGATTTTCCCCTCCCCCTTCTTCCACTCAAATAAAAATCTTCTATTGAGAAACTTGTAGGAAGATAATGTAAGTCAAATGGCTTTCAAACCGAACTCCCGAAACGAATATTAACCGAGTTATTCAATTTCTTTATGAGAAAAAAACGTACCATTATTTTGTTGCCCCTTTTGGACAGTTCAATTATAAAAAGTCGCTTTGCCGCTAATGGCAAAAGAAAATATCACTCTTCTGGAGTAAATTTGCACAGACTAAGATGATATCCTGTCGGCAGAAGTTGTCGAAATTCCGGTGAGAAAGAGGCAGTTTTTTAGTAACAAATTCCTTTTTGAGAAACTTAATAAAAATATTAACAAATAAACCGATTTGAATTTAAGACTAGCCGTTATGTAGATCTTTTTGAAACCTATATTTTTGGATTGTACTTTTTCTTGAAAGGTTTATAGGTCCCCTGCAAAAACCAAAAAAACTGTTTTCTCCATCATCAACCATTTTTTAAAAATAGCAGGATTCCTCGGCGTCTGACTGTAACATATAGACTTTGTTTCTATTCACAAACACCACAAAACTGCGTCGTTTCTTTCAGGTATCAATTCTGCGAAAAAACAGGTCTTACTTTTATAGGGCGCCTGGACTGTCAGGTGCCGCTCTAAGACCAGAGTTGTTCATTAATTTGCGAGGTTCCCGAGTAGTCAAGTCGTTTAGTTCTGATTTCTAATTTTTCGCGTTTCCTGAGCATCAAGTCTTTTACTTCTGATTATTGATTTTCCGTCGGGTTTTTTTGAAATCTTAAAGTTTGTGAAGGGAGCCCGATGCAGATATTTTTTTTTAAACCACCATATTCCTTCTTGTTGGAGAACTGCCATCGCAAAGATGTATGTCGTGGAGAATGTTGATCCAGTTTCGAGATTTTAGGTTTGATTGCGGCACGTGGTTTAGTGGGTGTCCTATAACTGAGCCCCCTATTTAATCAGTATAGAATTAGAAACTGTTGATGAAATATTATTTCTATTGTTGGGAATTCATATGACATTGTCTTGATCATGTAAATATTTTTACTTTCAAGTTTATGTCCACAACCTGTAATTCTGACCATGTCCTAACTCTCAATTAACCCTTCCAAGTGTTGATGAAATCCTTCAGTTTCGACTGTACCCTATTTTCGACTCTAGAGCTTTTTGCAGTCTCGAAATTACTCTAGTTTTATTTAAATTTATTAATTATTCTCAGTAACTTAGTATCAGCAACGAGAATGATATAAAGAGACCTTCGTTTCAAACAACGAATGGAATAAACTTACTGTAAGTCATTTTGAATAAATAATTTATGGAGGTATTTATTTATTCAACTAAGCGATCTTTCTTTTCGCAATCGACTATCCTCCTTACTATTATCCAGACTTTTGGGACTGAGCTAGTGAAATTATCCGGTATACTGTGTCTTACTTCTTTTGAATTTGAGTTATAATTTGAGGTTAGGTTTCAGGAATCCAGTAGCTATCAGATTGCAGAAGTATGCCGACTTTTCTTGGAGTGGCTACAAATAGCCTGGCGCTCAACATACAGGGAACTATTTTTAGTTTTATCGTACACATTAAACCCAATATGTGAATAGAAATTTAGGAGGCTAAGTATATGTAGAATTCTTACCCTTGTAAACAAAGCCTATTCGAGAGAGCTCAAACTTTCATTAGATACAGAGTTTTGTACTTTTTATATACACTCTTCTGCCTATAGCGCTTCTTCTGATTTGTTAACTCGAGAGTCTCCGACGAGTTCTAGACGTCACGAAAGTAAAATGAATCAAGATATTCTGGCAATTATCCTAATTACTCAAATAATGATAAGATGATCGGAAATTCCAAACCCTTAAGTCGGGAAAAGGTAGTGCACTGGGAACCAGAATATGACTGATAGTGACAGGTTGAGGAGAGCCCTATACTGTTGTCTCAGATTGGTCTTTCTTCCCAAGGGGGAAGGATCAAGAACTTTTGCGTAAGGAAAACATGGAAGTGTGAAGTCATTTTAATCCTACTACCATAAGCCTATTCCGGACTTTGTGCAAAAACTACGGCCTATTTCAACTTACTTCTGGTTCCATTCTAGGTTTCTGAATTTTATATTTCACTCACTAGCAAGTTCCCAGATCAGTTTCAAGTAGTTACATTTTTGTGATGTGCAAGTTGACAGAACAACTTTCATTATTATCTACAGAATATCGATGCGTAAGATCTAGACTTCTCTGTCCCACATTTCGACGACAAGCCATCTTAGCAAGCTCTACAAGTATTTCTGCTGCTTTTTCTCCGGTTTTATGTACCATCTTTGTAAAGTAACCATCAGGATGATCAGTTATTAATTCGTAAGGGCAACCGAATTCCTATAATAGAAGAAGATAATTATCAGAGGCTCTGATTACGAAGTGAACAAAATAGTTGATCCAATGCAAAAGAACCTTCATAAAATAGATACATTTTTCAACTTACCACCATGTGACCTTTTTCCATCACCACCACACGATCACTGTCTATGATAGTATTCAATCGATGAGCTACTGTTAGCACGGTGCAATTAGTAAATTTTGTGCGAATAGTCTTTTGAATCAGGCTGTCAGTACTGTAACAATGAATCTTTTACTCAGACAAATTATTGAAGGAACATTTCACATCAAAATTTTATAGAAAATACCCTTTTTTCAATGTTAATTGAGAAACTCACTAGGAATCTATGTTGGCTGTCGCTTCGTCCAGCAAGAGTACTTTATTGTTCCGCAATATAGCTCTAGCCAGGCAGATTAACTGTCTTTGTCCAACACTGAAATTACCGCCGCCTTCAGAAACTTGTAAATCCAAAGAAAGATCTTCTAATTCCACTTCTCTTAACGCATCCAAGAGAAGTGAATCTGAATATACGCCGAACGGGTCCAAATTACGTCGTAAACTTTCGGAGAAGAGGACAGGCTCTTGTGGTATGATTGATATACGCGATCTTAAATCTTGTAAGCCAACAGAACTTGTATTTATTCCATCTATGATCACTTCCCCTGTAAGCCCCTCGTTATATAGACGGAAAAGAACTGATATGAGGGAAGATTTGCCTGCTCCGGTTCGACCAACAATACCGATTTTCCATCCAGATTCTATCTCCAAGTTTAGATTCTGAAAATATATAGAATCAAGGCAGTTATAAAACAATTTCAGGAGTGTAATTATTCTTGATGTTACATTTCTGCTGGAAGTGAAATGGCAAGCATTTTCTAACTTTCACGTATGGTTACACTCTGCATTCCTCAAACAAGATGTGTGCTTCTTTCCTATCCATATGCGATCATTTGTATATCCAACTTGTTCACTGCAACCCACCTCGTTGTATCCCATCCTTAATTTCTATCCCTTATTCCCACAACTGTTTATGACAGAAAGACTGAGACTCAAAAGGATGAAGGTGACATTTCGAATGAGAGAAATAAACGAATCACATGGCTAATTGGAGAATGCTCAAGGGCAGACTTGGATAAGAAAAAGGATAGACTTCGATGAAAAACTGCAATCCAGAAGCAAAGAGATGGGGTTGCAGATATGGAAAATGCAGTATCTCTTATTACAACAAGGATTGGTAAGTATTGGCAAAGAAAACAAGGATGTATAGATTGAAATTAAAAAGGGTAGTAGTGATTTTGAATAAAAAAACCTAATTGATTAGATGGGCGGATACATTCTTCCTTCTCATTTTAATCTAGAAAACTTAAAAGCTTCTGAATGCTGAATAGAAACTATCCATTTACTTCTAGCAGAGATGGAAAAGACTAACACTCATTATATTGCTGCATACATACTTTCAAAACAAGAGGTCCGTTTAGTTTATATCTTAAATTGATGTTCTTGAGAATAATTTGTCCTTTTGATGGCCATGTAGGTTGCAACGCATTAGAAGATTGTAACGGACGTTCTTGCGGAAGGTCAGTGTATTCTAGAATTCTTTCTACAGAGGTCATATATCCAATCGTATCTGCAGTTCGTCTTACTCCATAAGGCAACATTCCTGACAAAATTAATGATTGCGAAATAGCCAATCCAACATCGGCACCAGTGACACTATCTGTTGAATTGAATTTCAAGCATTATAAAATTGTGTAATTCACTCATTTTAAAGACAGGCAAAGAATATTTTTATGTGTAGGAAATCTTACTTGTCAGAATTAGAGTAAACGTGACGAATGCAATAAAGATACAAACAATGATGTCAAGGTAATAGCCAAGGGAGTTGGCCGAAGCTACTGTAAGAGCCCATGTACTAGTATGTGTATCTTGGAGGGAGTCGAATTCCTGTTTGAGCTTTCCATCTATTTCGTTGCCACAACTCCTTATTGTTGTCAAACCATCAAGACTCGAAGTAATAAATGAAAATACTGGACTTTTGCCTACAGAGTAATATGTGATTTGTTGTGTTATATTTCAACCATATAAAAAATGGTTTAAAGTTGTGGTACTTACTGACACCTTCAAGCCTTTTGAGCGCTTGAGCTGTTTTGAGGTAATAAATTCTGATTTGATTGTATATTATCATTATAACAACAATAGGAATTATCATCCAATAATTGACGATTGTAATCATGACAAATATTCCCAACATAATAAAAAAAATTTGCACTCCTTCCACGAGAGCTGTTGGTAAGAGTTCATCCATCGTACCAATATCTTTAGAGAATCTATTTAGAATTCGTCCTGATAAAAAATCGTAAGTATTTTTAATAACGTTTTGTGGCTATATATAGGTCACTGAAAATAACGAAATTCAAATGAATAATCGTCATTATTCCAAATCATGTAAGCTAGAATTACCGGATGGATTTGCATCGAAAAATTGCATGTTAGCGTGTAGAAGATTGGAAAACATGGAATTATGTAAATTTTTTCCAGCATAAGTGCAAATAATTATGAATGTCGCAGCACGTAGAAAGTTAACTACCATGCATGATGCTAAAAGGGTTCCATAAATGTAAATGCTGTTTGAAGTTGTAAGGAGTCCATATTCGTCATATTCCAAAAAATAAATTAATGTCTCGCCGGGTTTTGATGGCGCTGTTATGTTATTAGCGATATCATTTCGCTGCGCTTCTAAATTGTTCCAGTAACTTGCCCAGTAGTCAAAACCGCTTGTGACGCCCTGAGCTAATATCAAAAGGAAAACAAGTGTGAAGAGAGTACAAAAGTTTCCGGCCTGTCGTAAATACCAGAATAAGATTTGCATATCCATTGAGCCCTTCTGAATTTCTTCCTCTTCCTCTTCTTCTTTTTCTTCGGTCTTAACTCCACTTTTCTTTTGTGTGTCCTCATGATTGTCTGATATGGCTTCCTATGTACGAACAGAAACAGTTTTCAAAATAATTTAAGTTCAATCCTTGGAAAAATTATGAAAATCTTTGCAAGTTTTCATGACATAAGATTCAACCGATAAAAGGAATTTCTAGAGAGAAGTACATTTACTTTGTAAATAAGTAGAATAGAAGAGAGGAAAAAAATCAGATTGCAAAGCGGCGGCAAGCACCCAGCAAGAAAGAGTTCGGAAGAAAATTTATTATTCCTTTTTTTATATCTTATTCAATAACAATAATGAGTGACACGTTACGCATAGTGAGAAAAAACGCGATTTCCCGTAAAAAAATCTCTAGGCTGTTCAATTTTGATCCAAAAACATTGTTTTTTCACCAGACTTCAATCGATTCTGAAGAGCTTCGCAGTCTAAATATCTTCTCCTTTCGTTCATCTACAATATTTTCACTTAATGCATGAAAAAGAGAGAATTCAAATTTAGCTGTTAAAACGCTATGCATTACTGCTTAAGTAAACATTATTGGCTCCAATTAATGGATAGGGACTGACAGAATGAGAATACTTTTTCTCCTCGTTCATTTTATTTTCATCAACAAATTCAATGTACGAACTGTCTAACAGTTTTATGATCAGGGAAAAAAAATTTTCCTTCTGCTATAACTGCTTCGATAATCATCATTGTTATAAGAAATTCTTTTTCCACAATATGATCGAAAGAGACGTCAAAAATTACCTTACACAACGAAATGCCAACATAGAGAATTTTCATGAAGCTAGATGGCGTAAGTAGTATAACTATTGTAGGCAACCCCAGCTAGAGCTGATTGCGTGAAATGTTTCAGCCTGACTTTACTCTCATGTTCCTTTATGCGTTGGCTCACTGCTCTACCGGTTTCTCCAATAAAGACTTTGTCACAAGAGCACGGGATTTTATATACTCCTGGATCACTAGATGGTGCCTTTTTGTCTTTGGGGTTGTTGAGAAGTTGCCCTATTTTTGTAGGTGGTTTGAATATGGTTTGGATGTTGTGTTTATTGAGAATTCCACCAATTTGTTCTGTGATACCTTGGATGCAGGGTGGGTGGTGGTGGTTTTTCTCTCTTTCTTTAGTTGGTTGTATTAACTTGTTTTTTCTAGTGTATTTTCTGATTGATCTATCAATTTGTTTGTTCGTGCAATCGTTATGCAGAAGGGTTTGTTTAACTTTTTGTAATTTTTTTTGTCAGTTATCTTTATCCGTAATGGAGACAGCTCTGTGAACGAGCGAGTTAATGACTGACTGTTTTTGGGATAAATGATGGTGGGAGGAGACGTGGAGGTATCTGTTTATATGAGCGGGTTTTCTGTAAACTTTATTTCCTAACGTGTTGTCAGATCTTTTGTAAACTAGAACGTTTAAGAAGGGCAATTTTCCGTTTGTTCGATTTCCATGGTGAACCGGATATTTGGATGTAATTGGTTGATGGAATCGGAAAATTTGTGAAGTTCGTCCAGCCCATGTCTTCAGATTACAAAAGTATCGTCCATGTAACGGCACCACAGTTCTGGTGTGAGCTTGGATTGGCTGAAGATTTTAGTTTCCAGATGTTCCATAAAGATGTTAGCTATTACAGGTGAAATTGGGGATCCCATTGCTGCTCCTGAGGTTTGTTTGTAGAATTGGTCATTGAAAGAGGAGTAAGGATTGTTCAGACAGTGTTCTGTCAAAGGTACAAGATCAGAGGGAAAGTTTACGAAGGATTTGATAATATTGATTGTATCAGGGATTGGTACTTTCGTGAAGAGAGGTACTACGTCGAAACTCACAAGGATGTCCTGTGGTCGAATGTGAACCTGTTGTATCTTTTTCATGAAGTCAGAGGAATTTTTAACATGAGTGATAGAATTTCCCGTGATAGGATTCAGTTCTTTGGTGAGGGAGCGTGCTAGGTTGTAAGTTAGTAAGTTAATTGCGCTAACGATCGGTCTGAATGGAATGTTGTTTTTGTGAATTTTTGGTAATCTGTAAAGTCTTAGAGGAATAGAATTAGTGGGTATTAGTTTGGCTATTGTATCTTTGTTAAGTTTGGAGTCCTTTAGAAGGGGTTTTGTTTTATTGACTACTGTTTTAAGGGGATCTTTTTCCACTTTTCTGTACGCTTGTCAGTTAACAGGTCCTTGATTTTGTTGTTGTAATCTTCTTTGTTCATAATAACTGTAGTGTTGCTTTTATCTCCGGGTAATATTATAATGTTTTTGTTTCGATTTAGTTCTTTGCTTGCTGTTTTTTCATTTCTAGTCAAGTTTGAGGATGGAAGTCGTGCTTGGCGTAGGATGTTAACCGTCCTCCGTCTAATGTCATATGATTTTTTAGGTGTTGGGTTATATATTCCTGACTCTTGATTGCTTATTATTTCTTCTTTTGGAATTTCAGGAAGCGCCACAACACAGTTATTTCCTTTAGATAGAACTGAAATCATTTCATTACTCAGAGGTTGATTAGATATATTTTTAACAAAGTTGGTTACTGGTGTTTGCAATGCTGGAAGCAATTTGTCAAATTTTGTTTTTTGTTTTTTGTTATAGAAATTTTTAATCAGTTCGAATTGATCGAAAGTGATGCGACCCAATGTGGACCCAAAGTCAGATCTGAGAGTTTCAGATAAGAGAAGGTGGAGTTCTAATAGTTTTTTAGAGTTAGTGCGTAGAGTGAATTTAATGTTATTAACCCTTTCTTTCAAGAGAAGCAAACGCGTTTAATTTAAAATAGATTTTGATTTAGATGTTTTAAGATGGTCTTTTATTTGTGAGAATTTTGGGACGATGTTGTTGTCCCTGCATCGTTTCGAAAAAGCTAAAGATGTTAGTAGCTTGCCTTGAGAAGACCTGAGCTTACTAAACTTGTTAGTTTTAGTAAGGAAATTCTCCCCGTAGAGTTCTTTGATTATAGATTTAATGCTATCACGATGATCCATTATGATGAAATAAGGTATTTCGGGTTTCAATAGTGTACAAAACTACAAAAATTTGTGGACGTTTTACGAACGTTGCAGCTCGCATCTTCAAGACTGGCCTAAAACTGAGGTTCTTAGGTTGTGGTGTTATCCCGTGCTCTTGTGGCAAAGTCTATATTGGAGGAACCGGTAGAGCGGTGAGCCAACGCATAAAGGAACATGAGAGTGAAGTCAGGCTGAAACATTTCACGCAATCAGCTCTAGCTGAGCATCACATCGAAATAGGACACAGCATTTCATTTGACATAACAACCGTCATCGCAAAAACGAACAATATTTTACCAAGAAGGCATAGAGAAGCAGTCGAAATCCTAAAACACTCTAATAATATGAATAGGGACAATGGATATAACACCAATACAATTTGGCTTTCCGTTCTCCCGGTTTAACTGATTGACCAATCAGATTCCACCAATTCCCACACTGAAATCCTTGAATAATCACAAGCATCGTTGTGAGCATATATGATAACACCACAATCTAAAAACCTCAGTTTTAGGCCAGTCCTGAAGATGCGAGCTGCAACGTTCGCGAAACGTCTACAAATTTTTGTAGTTTTGTACACGGTCGAAACCCGTAATACGTTATTTCATCATATGGATCGTCGTGGAAGCATTAAATCTATAATGAAATTTATATTCTGGTTAACCTGTGGATATTCAATATCGGCATCGAATAGACGTAATTATATTCAATACAAATTGAGATCGTTTTATTTTGTAGCAAAATTCTCTTTGTTGTTAATGATTTAGTTTTTCTTGCTTATCAATATTTATGACAGTGGTATTTTTAAACTTTTGTGTCAACCCGCAACGAACACAAGTACTGGCTGTAAACCTGTTTTCAGGTGGACACATATTGGTGGGTCGATCTCGTCATCCTGAACGCTGATCGACAATCCTTTTCCTGTGCTCGCCATTTTTTCTGCAAAAGTTGAATTCCTGTAAAGAACTTTAATGAATTTCAGCAAATGTTTTTGAGCTCCGGACGGTCGCTTTCAGCATGTCCACATGGACATTGTCGGTGTGCTACCGGAGAGCAACGGGTACAGATACTGTTTGAGGATGATAAATAGATGAATAGATTCTCTCGCTGACTGTCCGTAGAGCCTTCATAGATCAGTGGATCTCCAAGTACGAAGCCCCTAAAACGCTTACGACTGACCAAGGTGCTCAGTTTGAATTGCAACTGTTTAGGCTCTGCTAAATCCAATCAATTTTAAAAGAGTTCGGGCTACCGCCTATCACCCCGCATCCAACGGTATGATAGAGCGATGACACAGGTCCCTTAAGGCAGCCATCATGTGCCAAGCAGATAACGATGGGGCTCGATTCTTGTAGACCATCCTGCTAGGTCTTAGGTCAAACATTTTGGCTGTCGGCGTTTCACCGGCTGAGTTCACATTCGGAACTACTCTCCGCATTCCCGGAGAATTCGTCTTGCCGGACGATTTCACGCCGGATCCGCATATCCTTTCGGAGGACTTCTACGAACATATGCGTAAGGTTAAACCGATACCCGTAGTTTAGAAATATGAGCTTAAACCTTTTCTTTTTAAAGAACTTAGGTCATGTACTCATGTTTCCCGCGCCTCGGCGCAGGAGATCCCTCGAAAGGCCATATACAGGCCCACACAAAATCATTGACAGAACGTTATAGGGTTTATATAATAGAGTTTACGAAATAGAAGTCGATGATACACCTCGACACGTATTAATTGAGAATGGACCCGACCGTAGGACATATGTACAAACGGAAATTACCGTCGTCTGCATCAAAAGACTAATATTTATTCCTATTGCTCATCAGTGCCCGGGGTCCCCCGGCTGCAAAGAGCCCCCAAACATTTTCTTGGAAAACGTAATGAGCAAAAAAAGAAAAAAGGTCGCGTGTCACTTTTCAACAGCAAAACCTAAATATGATGCCAACCTTTTTTTTAGGAATCAAATTTGCAAGTTTGACGAACATTTTTTCTAGAAATCAATTCCGAAATTTTTCGCTGCGAAAGGGCCCCTTCAAAAATGTGGCCCCGAGGCCTCCGAGACAGTCGCTACGGCCCTGTCTAAAAACGAACAAAAATAATTAAATGGGACTTGCAAGTCCATACTGATAAGCACCACATTTCGCCCACTGGTACCCGGTCATCAGAATATTATGGCTTCTGCTACCTGATATGGTATGGAATCGGTCATTTTCAAAGTTTGTGAACCTTCAGTGGGTCAGTAGAAATAGACATAAAGAATAGAAAATTTATTTATAATTACAAAAGTTTTCAAACTTCGGTGAAGGATTCAGTACACTTAAGTGATACTGATTATGAAGTTGCAGCCCTTTATCTTGACCGGAACATGTCGAAAATCGCGAATTAATAGATATTGTTGTTATGATTGCGGAAGAAATAACCAAAGTTTTCCAAACTTTCCAAATTGATGAAAGTAGTAATTAACTTCTGCCTTTGAACTTGCAACCTCGGATACAGTACGGAAACGATTGTTTATTCGAAAAAATATTGTTTCTTATCCCCATTTGTCAATAAAAAATCCCACAGTTATGCAACTTTGGAATTCTGATTAAAATATTGTTCTTCAAATCGGATTCATTTTGCAACTCATTGCAAACACCGGAAAATGTATTATTTAGAAAAAGTTTTTTTTTGAAGTTGCAAACATAGATATTTGTCTTTGAGATCATATAATTTTTTTGCAACCTCGTGTGCGTCAGGGAAATTAGGCTAAAATTAAAAAAATAATCAACCTATTTTTAAATTACCAATAAAAGCAAAAACTTTTGAAATTTTGAATACTGATTGGAATATTCTTTTTTAAATTCCATTCATTTTGCAACCCATTGCAAACAACGGAAAATGTATTATCTAATACAATAGTTTTTTCTATTGAAAAACATCTAGGAATAATTACAAAAGTTTCAAAATAGTTTCAAACACAGATGTTTGTCTTCAAAATAATATTGCAAAAGTTTTGCAAATTCTCATTGTTATTGAAAGCGATGAGTAACATTTTTTAACCACACGCACGCATAAGATTTATCTATATTCTTAAAAATATTAGGAATCGTAACGTTTTGAATGACACCTTGGAAACTATTGAATCGGTCTGCAGCCATTCCATCGACGTGCGCGGGCATCACATCTTCATTACTCATTTACACTAATAAACTAGTTTCACAAATAAATAGTATCAAGACTTCTGTGATTGTTTTTTCCGTAGAATCGATTGATCAAGTTATTTTGAAAAAATGATAATATTTAGGGTAACTTGTTTATACATTTTTTTAAAACAATTGCGAATGACTTGAAAATATAATGGGACCAACCGCAAAACAATCCCTTTCAAATGAGACCAACCCCAATAAAATCGGTTCAGCCATTCCAGAGATATGCGCGAGCATACATAAAAAACATCACATCTTTATTACTAATTTACGCTGATGAACTAAAGTTTGACAAAAAAACGGAATCTAGAGTTTTGCAATAATCTTTTCCCTAGAATCGATTGGTCAAGTTGTTTGAAGATCAATGATATTATTTGAGGTGATTAGTTTAAATATTTTTTTTTAAACAATTGAGAATGATTCGAAAATTGAATGGGACCAACCGCATAACAAACCCTTTCAAATGTATGTATGTATGTATGTATGTATGTATGTATGTATGTATGTATGTATGCATGCATGCATGCATGCATGCATGTCTGAATGTATGTCTGAATGTATGTCTGTCTGTTAGCATAACTTTCGAAAAAACCAATCGATTTGATTGGCCTTTAGAACACTCTTTCAGTGTCAGAAACTGAAGGTCAAGTTCGTAACCTAGTTTGGGCATTTTCAAAGTTCAAAAATATAAAAAAAAATGAGAATTTTTAGCCAAATACGCAAGATTGAAAAGAAAGTCAGAAAGAAAAAATGTTTCTTTTTGGGAGCCCTATAAGATCGTGAATACAACTTTTTGAATTTTCTCAAAAAATAAAAAATTCCCATTTGATCGCACAAAAAAATTAAAAAATAAAATGTGAACTCGATAAATTTCGAAAGAATGATCATATTTGATCGCGCTTCGGCATCCATTTCGAGAGGCCAAAAAGACAAGTACAGTTCGTTAACTAGCTATTTTGGATCATAAATAGAAGAGTGGGAGAATTTTGAAATTTTCTTTGGTCTTTTCTTTACAAGATTCAAAAATTATGAGAATTATGAGAATTTTTAGCCAAACAGCGCAAGATATGAAAAAAAGTTTCAGGGAAGAAAATGTCTCTTTCTCGGATCCCCCCAGGATGATCTTAACAAATTTTCGAGTTTTCTCAAAATAAACTTCAATTTTAAAAAATATGTTCCGTTGAATAACCAAGTTTGGAAATTTTTGCAGTAACGTAAAACTTTGTCCTCAACAATAGCTGAAATAAGCAGAACTTTTGCAATTAGTTGGAATTTGTGCAGATGCAAAGTACCAATATTTTTAAATAAATTCAGGATCCATAATTCGTACAGGGCTGAAAAGTTACTGATAGATTAATACTATCATTTTCTCTATTTGCGCCCTGCTTCAAAAATTTTTGTTATTATTTCGATACTGGTGTATAAAAAAAGGATCATCGAGTATGAAAATTTAATAAATACATGACGCGATTGAAAAAAATGGTTGCAAATGTTAGTATATGTATCTCACTGTTTTGCCTATGTTTTGTCCAATTTGCAGAGCTTTTGTAATTTTTATGGACAAATTATACTAAAAAACCTTGAAAAATGTCAAAAAACATGTTTCCGTAACGCCTGTATGGTTGAACTAGTTTGCAGAACTTTTGGATTTTTCTCTTGAAAATTAGAACAATAAAACATTTTTTGCAATTAAAACAATGTTGCGTGCATCACAAACTTCCGCAAAATTTTATATTTTATTTTTGTCTATGTAAAAACGTATATTTGCATTTTAAAAACTTTTGGAATTATATTTAATTGATTGTCTATATCCACTGGCCTAGAATGAACAAAGGCTTTGCATGTGCTTGTAAAGAAATGATCATTTGTATCGGCAAATTTTCATTATGAACCAGGAATATGCATCAGAATTCTCGGCAAAGGAATTATCTGTCTATTTTACTGAATGCACTTCCGCGATATTGTTTTCTGCATAGCTGCAGATTATTTAAAAATATCATTTGTAAGAATAACAGTGAAGGTAGAATCCAAACCATCAGAGCCATGTTTTATATACCAACAAAAATATCATGGATCGACCCCAATGAACTCCTGTCCACCTATTAAGAAGCTAGGCTTCCTACCACTTGAACCACCAGCCCCTCTAGCTAACACACTTACTAGCCTGAGAAGTGACATACAGGTAACGATACTCCGGAAATCTGTCACTTATGACTTCCCTGGTGGTCCCCCTGTGACACTGTATATCATACTCAAAGCCGTCAGATGCTACAAGCGTAGAGAGTCACATTTACCTGTTATTCTGGACACAACGTTTCCTCTACGGTCACAACTGGTGGTGATGCCAGGGATGAGACATCTCGCGGCAGCCATCATAAATGAAGGCCATCTTTGACAAATGTTACTGGAATGTGACTTTTCTGAGATGACAAAAGTTACCCTCCATGCTTGCAACTCTGACACTGCCTAGTGGAAAAGTGAAAAGCTAGTTAATTTCGAACTCGTAACATGTGGTAACTGAGAAAACATGCAGAGCAGTAAGAGTAAGGCACTTTGAAGACGAGGATGTGCGTCCGACATTTTTGGTATATGGAGTAGTAGAAGTGCGTATACAACGTGTGCATTAGATGCGAAAATTGAAACTCAATAGCGATAAAATTAGCTTTTGATATGGGGAATAATATTTTGAATTTGTTAATTGACGTGATAGAAAACGTTTAAATAAATATTCTTCTTTCGGAGTGTTCTGAAATGGGATTTGGAAGCTGCAATTTTAAGCCCACATAGATCCTACTCAAGTGCTTATAGAACATAAGCAAATAACAAATTTATGTAGGTTAACATGAAAAAGTACATCAGACTAAGTGAAACTTATGTAAAGGAGTTATTTAGCTTCTTTTTAGACTGTATAACATGTGCATCGTATGATGTAAACAGACTAAATGTACTACTTTGTGAACAATAGATGTGAGGAAAGTAGCATATATTTAAAAATGCATGCTTCAATTTTTCTTCAAAATTTTTCCCAAGAAAATTATTTTGGTATCTCTTGTATGGTTACAATTTTCGTCCAAATCTTATTAACATGAACGCAAATGATGCTGTGATAGATAATACAAATTATAGCTGCACGGAGGACACATAAATACGACGACTAACTTCTTTACATTAGTTCCACTTAGTCTTATGTACTTTTTTACGTCAACTTGAATGAATAAGTGACTAACTTACGTTTAGTAATCACCTGTGAAGGCTATATGTGACCTTTAGAGTTGCAGCTTCCACATCCGATTGCAGAACCCTCAGGAAGGAAAATCTTTATTCAAGCATTTCCTAGCACTTATATAATCAAATTCAAACTATTATTCCCTATATTTGTTAATATGAAAAGCTCATTTTATCACAATCAAGCTTCAGTTCACGCGTTTAATGCATACGTTTTTACATACTCTATGGACCAAAAATGGCAGATGCACACACCCGTCTATCTAGGTGCTCTAGTCACAGGCTAGCTGGGCCTCCTGTAAATTCCTCCTTCGAGGTTAATGAATATATTATGATTTCACGTATATTTTCTTTTATTTCAAACGTCTGCTGCTTTCGGAGTCAACCAGAGACAGCAGGGTTCATGATAACGCATTTTATAGAGATTTTACCAAAATATGCAACATAACATTTGAAAGTGAAATAGAGTAATAAATTTGGTTCGGTTCCTTGGAATCGAACCGGAAGACCTATGCCAAAGCCATCGAACGCATCCTATGAGAATCGTCGATTACTCAATCATATAAGAGAACTTGTCAGGACCAGAAGGGGAGTTTTTAAGTTTATTGGAAGTGCTTTCAAAAGCTTCTTTGGAACTCTTGATCAAAACGATCTCGGCTAAGCTAATAATGAACTTAACAAATTGTTTGAAGGCAATAAAGTTCTTTCTTGAAGTATTACAAATCAAACAAAATCCTGAAAACATGACTGAATTCTGCATCCGATGATATTGTCTCTTTGCATAAACGCAGCAAGCAAAATATTGAAAAATTCAACCAATTAACGAACAGCATTGAGGATAACACAAGAAACGTTGTAATATCTAACCAGTTGAAAATTTGCACTTTTATTATCAATAAAATAAGTGAGGACATAAATTTATTGAAAGATAAGATACACTGAATTACGGAAAAAATGGCATTATTCGCCCGCAAATACTACCTCCCAAAATCCCTCCTAGAATCCGACAATTTCTCGATTTTCCGACCTATCCCCATTACAAAGAATATAGGAAATATTTTTCTAGCTGTAATTTCTGAACACGAATTTTTAACTGCGACAATCAAAATATAAGAACAAGCGTTAGAAATCTGTATCAAAAATTTTGTCAAATATCTCCGTTTAAAATCAACGAGCTTGTATATATTCAATTACACGACGGAAAAATCATACTTATTAATTTCCGAGAAAGACCTAGATCTAAATATACGAAGCTGACGAATTAGCGTTGTTGGAATCGAAAATACTACTTCTGCGAAAAACAGTCGATCCTATTGACTCGCAAACAATGACCAAATCGCATAAAGTTTTTCGCCCTGAAGTCTCAAGAGCATCGTCGTGATTCTTCATTGTTTTGCAAATTGCCAGCGAATTGCCAGCAAAGTGTGACAGCCGATACTCATGAGACTTCAGGGCGAAAAACTTCATGCAGGTCAGCGCGATTCTTTAAAAGATTCGCACATTGGTGAGTGCCGCGCACACACTAACTATTGGTGCGTAGACTATGGCCAGTGATGCGCACGATCGCGTCATTTCGTAAAAGAGGACTACGCATTAAACACAGGACCAGGTACGTCTGAAATCTATTTGTTTCTTTATTTTATACTTTAATTTAATATTTTTAATTTATTGTTTTATTATTCTTAAATTTATTCTTCATTTTAAAAATATAACTGTATGCGCATGTATATTAACTGTTATAAACCTCGCCTATTACGTAACCTCAAAGTTTTATCCTGTCTGTTTTAACACTGTGTTTGTATTTTTTGCTTAATCCTGCTTTGCATGAACACTTAACGTTTAAGATTTTTCCAGTGGACGAAATTAATCCTGTAATTTCGTGTGGATTACTTTTCATATTAGACGTTTGCAAACAAAATGCAAGGAACGGAATATTATCCGGGGTTCCATCACATCTTTTACTGCATCATATGACGTGACCGGTATTTAAAACTCTCACCTTCCATGAAATTACGACAAGAAGGTGTAGACTCTGTAAATCTACAGATTTCACGCACCGAAATTCGTTTTCTTAAACGTAAATAGCATTTAATTGTAAAAACACTCGTTTTGAAGTGGATTCTGACAGTTGAGTGCCTACTCTCTCTAGTTCTCTACCATTGTTTTCGATCTCATGGCATTGGCTGCGACCCTGCCCTGCTCAACGCTCTAATGAAGATAGAGTCGATTTTTGGGAAGGTCAAAGCTACTGGAACTACAAATTCCCCACAATAGTCCCTATCCAACACACAAGACCCGACATCGATCGAATTCTCGGGCATGGCTGACTACCACATAAGAGGCAGGAAAATCGAGAAAAAGGAGAGATAAAGAGATCTCAGAGAGCACCTACAGCGTTATCATCTATGATATCCTGTTTAAATAATTATTTTCATCATCGGTGCTCTTGAAGGTGCGATGCCTTCACTGGTTAGTAGCCTCAAAGCCATACCTGTGTACTAGAAATATGCCGTGGAACTTGCTGGATGGATGGAGGGAGCACTCATACTCGCTCCATGTCCTTGAGACGCACGAGGGTTAAGCCGGACCTTCATTTTGATTTCGTTGTGCATGTGGCCACTCATCTCACGGTCGCGAGACGTGGGGATATGAATAATCTTTGGCAATCAATCGCTCTCCTCCTGAACCCCATTTCTTTATTTATGAGTAGCACCCCTGTTCCTAACTATTCACCCCTCTCCCATTCACTCCCAAAAATGGCCATGGCCAACGGCCATGCTACGCTTGAGAAACCAGTTTCCGTCGGATCACCAAAGTGAAACAGCGTTGGGCGCGGGTAGTACTTGGATAGGTGACCGTTCGGGGATACCGCATGCTGTTGGCATGTTGGCGGGAGATTAGTGTCCTCCTGTGTATTCAACACAACCAATTTGACTCTTTACGAGTTACGCTTACCCTACACGGGATTGTAGCCTAATGTTTCAAAAAAAAGAAATTGCTTCCCCTCTTCATCATTCTCTTTATCTGCGACCACCTCTCACTCTTGCTCTTTCTCTCCTATGCATGAGAAAGGACAAGCATATGTAAATGTTCAGGATAGTGAAAGAAAGTAGGAACGAAGTTGTGACAAAATTCAATTATCAGATGATAAGGAAGATGATTTTAAGAAAGAAAAACATTCTTACTGGTTCAATAGTCGCAGTCTGACGAAGAGGTCCTCTACAGGAGCTTGATGTTTCTGCATCTCCATTGTTAACTGCACAAACTGAAACTTCCTCATTTTCTGATCGTTTTTTTATTTCGGCTTCTTCTTTTGCCTCTGTTTTACCCTCCAATAGTTTCATGAATTCTGAATCTAATGAACGTATTTCACTGTAGGATCCTTGATACCTGATGTTCCCCTACATATTAAAATTGTTACGGTTCTTAAAGTTTCCAGACAACATTTTGATGCAATATGAGCAGGATTATTAGAAAAATTTCGTGAATATTGCTTACGCGTTCTATAACAGCGACAGTGTCCACACGCGGTAGAAAATTAATCTGATGAGTCGCTAAAATTCTGGTACTGCTTCTAAGGTAATCTAAAATACAATTCTGGAATAAGTGCTGTCCGACGTGAGTGTCTACTGCACTAAGTGGATCGTCAAAGAGATACAGGTCTGCGTGTCTGTAAACTGCTCTAGCTAAATTTACTCGAGCTTTTTGGCCACCTGAAAGCGTCACACCTCTATCGCCCACATGTGTTAAGTCTCCATGTGGCAATAGTTGAAAATCTGGTATTAAGGCACAAACTTTTGTTACCTGCATCGATAAAGTATCAAATCAGAATGCAAATGGAAATAGATTCATCTCAATTTCTTATTTATTATGCTCTTACCTCATCATATCTAACTTCATCATGAGGTTGACCAAATAATATGTTTTCTCTTATAGTTCCTGTGAAAATCCAAGGAACTTGACTTGCATAAGAAATCCGTAAATCAGGATTATCGAGAATATAGCCTCGTGCAGTTGTTTTGCTGTTCAAATTCGTTTTGAATTTTTGACGAATCAAAACAGCTCCAGCTCCTAGTGGCAACTCCTTTAATATTAGGTTCAGTATTGCAGATTTTCCGGATCCCACAGGACCTACGATTGCGCACAATTGGCCGGGTTCTACTCTTAGTGAAGCATTACAGAGAGTAGGTGGTAAGTGACCCGAAAGCCAGTTTGCACAAACCCTAGAGAGTTCTAATTGAACTGGTCTGCGCTCTGAGCTATATAGTATATTTTGATCATGTGTGTCTTTCTCGTAATGAGTTATATTTTTTTTCGAAGTATACGGTTTTTCTGTTTGCTGCGAATCTTCTGTTTTGTGACTTACAATAGGATTTATTTCTTCAAGTAAAAGGAATTCCTAATGTACAATAGTTATCTATTATTAATTTTGAATTTGGGTGTGGAAAGGTAAGGAAAATTATCATTGATACAAACCTCCAATCTCTGTATTGATACCAACATCTCCGCTAAAAAGTTGAGAGCGTTCGGGACAAAGATGGACATAGCTCTTTGCAAAGTATTGCTATAAACTGCAATGGTAAAACTGATTTCTGCATTTAGATTGTTTCCCAAGAGTACAAATGACACCAAGGTGACAAGTAATATTGCTCGTTCCGTAAAAACTATACCGCTTAAGTAAACCGCACGAACAACAGACATGTATGTGATATTCAAGACCTCGTGAGAACGTAGTTTCGAGACAATATTTTCAAACGATTTTTCCCACGCGTACATTTTCACCACCTAATTTTTTAAAAAGAGAATATACAATTTATTAGAGAACCCTATGCAACGGAATACGACATATATGCTTATAAAATGGGTGTCTCTTGCAAAGTTGTTCTTATCGCTAAATTCAAAACTTTTCTGAACATTTTTGAGTTTGAATTGGCCAAAAATCACATGTGATTTCACATTTCACAATATCTTGCGTTCTCAAGGGAGTTACGAACGATACAAAACCTTGAGAAAAGAGGGTTTCTCAAAAATCTAAAACTGAGCTAAATAATGACTCTTTCTTCTTCAAAAAACGACATTTTTCCGTTATATAATAGAGGAAAAATGTAAATAGCATTTATGACTCCAGCGCTGACCATTTACATGATACACAACAGAGAAACAAAATCCTATTATATTTCGTTCATGTTAGGCCACTTTTGCTTATTTCTGGCAAAGAATTATATTTTAATTCTGTTCAATTTATAAGAGTATCCAAGGAACCTGATCCTAATCAAATTCTCGCAAATTTGAAAGAATGAAACTTAATTAAGGACAGAATTAGCGAATGCAGTGGGATTCTAGAGAACTTAAATTTATTCAATAAGATTATGGAGAATTCAAGGAAGTCGACAAAATTTCACACAAATAAACCAAATCCGAAAGAACTCGGAAAAAATTTGAGCGTAGTCGAGCGAGTTCCAGAGAATTCGAGTGATTTCGAGACGACTCATTCGAATATAAGGGAATTCAAGAGCATCCAGTAGCATTCCAGGGAATTCAAGTAGATTTCAAAGATGATCCACTTGCAAAGGAATTCCGATAATTTACATAATTCGAGTACAATTATTCGCCTTGATTAGGCATGACTCTTGGCATAAATTCCCGCGTGGAAAAATGTCCTGGCAGTCTGGTTACAGGTCTGGCCCAGGTCTGGATTGTCTAGTCTGGAAGGTCTGGTCTGGC